>ML392568.1:0-56470 GCA_005239525.1 Nicotiana knightiana | reverse complement strand
GGGGGGGGGGAGGGGGGGGGAGGGAGGGTCCTAAGTTTTTTAGCCTAAAGGATCACCCTGTGCAACATAAATAATACTTCACAACCCCCTTAAGGCAGGGGTTGCTCATATTATTCAGCGGGCACAACTATCATCTTCTTCTACCCAATTACGGTGTTAAACTTGTTTACGTAAAGCTTCTAATTCAATTCTATAACGTACCCTATTCGTGCTTTACCCCTCCCATGCCTATGGTCAAAGAGAATTTGGACCTACTACTTTGGTTTTCTTAGGTTGCTCAAAATGAGAAAAACTAGGCGCAAAGCAAAAATAAATAGGACTACACATAATCAACACCAAAGACTCAAGTTCACTTCCTCATATAGATACAAATGCACGCTGTCAATTAGGCAAATAGTTATGACTGGGTTAAGAATTTGGCAGACGAGAACTATAATTGTCAGGTTCAGAATTGTGATGTGCTATGTTGTTCAAATTTATAGGCATGCTTTTTATGTGACTAAGCAATTCAGATATAACACTAAGTAATACATGCAGGATTCCTAAGCGACCAATTTTGACGAAGCAACTATTTTTATTTAATACATAGTTATATTAGAGAATCTTATAGTCATGCTTTCTAGGTGAGTAGTAGCATCCTTTAGACATTATCTCATTTTCGTATGGCGGTGAAGTAGTTGAGTATGCAAAATCGTTCATTTATCTCTATAGGCATGCTTTCTAGGCGGGTGACAGTATCCTATAGGCATGATTTCTAATAGTTTAGACTTGATTTTGTAACACTTCATCCTTATAAGCATATCATCTATGTGAGGCAGTATAAAGGGGAAATAATAAGGCAGCTGATTAATTAGTTAACCTTATAGTCATGATATCTAGGTAAGTGAAGGTATTACGTTGTTGCATCCTACAAATATGTCATCTAAGAGTGTTGGATAGTAGACATAGAAACAAATATAACATATTTGACAAATGAAATGAAGTGTGTGCGTGATTCCTATATGTACGCTTTCTATTAATGTACAACACGTGAAACTAAATAACATATATGGCATGCTGAACAAAATAGCAAATAGATCACATAGACCCTATATGCATGTTTTCTACCCTTTTGTGCAAGCATTAGAATGTACTTGATTTCCCAATTCACTAATTCCCCAATTGTTTAGTTTGCAAATTATTACAGAGCCGGATAATGAATACAATTACAAATATTACATAAAGAATAATTGCAGGCCTAGAAACATACCCAAATAAAGTAACCAAGTACCGACTGGGCCTTCCACAAACTTCTTTAATACAAATTGCAGATCCAGACCCAAACATATCCCAAACATGCGAGCACATTCACTTGCACGGACCAAAGGCCACACATGGACTCGTACCAACCCAACAGTTGCAAATCATCCTCTTGATCAAATAAGTTAATGGAATATAGAAAAACAAAATTGAAGCAATTCTTCATAGAGGCAGGATTATATGACAACTAGTTGGATTCATGTAAAACATATTGATGTTTTAGAATCAAGGTAACGAAATAGATTAAGTCAAAAACATGAAAAAACTAAAGAAGTCAGTAGGACTCATTTTCAGAAAAGGTAAGTTTTACACAGGAGACAACATAAGTTCACACGCGAGCAATTATTCACAAGAGAATGGGAGTGGCATGCTAAGCACAGTCAAACACTAAAAAACTTCATAGGCATACCTACTTAGGATAACCACATACTATGTCAAGTTTCAGAAATCAAGCATATGTCAAGATTAGCCCAGGCTTTGGCTAAAGAAAACTTGACATAAGAACATAGCAGAGTCATAGACAAGCCCAAGTGGGGAATACGTAGAAGGTCTAACATGAGAGCCTAGCAAGAATAGTATAGCATAACAGGTTCATGAGCATGCACTAAGTTGAATAAGGCAACTTTAACATGCTGAGTGTCAGTTATAATACAAGAGTTCAAAAAAAATATCAAAACTTATGATAGGTGAGAATACATTCAACTCCAGATTAATAGGACATTAGGTATCAATCACATATAGGAGAAGGGGATAAATATTGCATCTTTTCTAAAGGTCTTAGGCAAGGTTAAACAACATTGGGTTGAACAAATCAAGAAGAACATGTTAAGTAGAAAGAAAGCATGTTTGGCTAATTAATAGGATCAATAGGAAACTCTAGGAATGCATTAAATTATACATGAATTATGCAGAAAAATTAGGACAAGTTTTGGGCTTGACTCAACACTTCACAAGAGTACAGAACAAGGCAAGAAGCTAAACTCAGAATAAGCAACGAATCAGGACAAACATATAGGCAAATTTGATTATTGGAAAGCATAGAGCCTCAAAAAGAGTTTCAGAGTATACAATATCATGTTGCTTCATAATAGCTCCAGAGACATAGATATGCAGAGAAATAATTCAAACGACAATAAATGAAATGCAATAACCATAGATGCGTACCAGTTACAGGTGAATGAACAAGTAAATGTAAAGAATAGTTTCAGCAATATTCCAATGTCAATAGAAAAACGAACAGTAGAACCCAAGAATCTCAGTGCGTGAGAGTTCCCAAGGGTTTAGGATGAACCCTGGGCAGTGCTCACACTGAGACAGATTCGATAATTGAATTCTGGTGGCTTTGGCTTTCAGCCGGCCAAGAAGTTGAGCCTCAAAGTAGTAAATATGAGTAAGAATAAGAGAGTAGTAGGATTTTTGCAGTGATTCTGGTCCGTTTAAAGGGAATCAGGGGAGGAGTTTATATAGTGGTAGAATCAGGAAAATAAACAAGGAAAGAAATCAAGCAAACATAAACAAAAAGAGTAAAATCTCGCATGCAAGTCAATAAGGTAATCAGAAAGTAAAGAAATCAAACTCCAAAACCTGGTTAGGGTTTAAAACTCAAAATCGGCCAATTGGTATGAAGAATCACACTTTTCTTCGTCTATATGGACAAGATATTGTCCAAATCTCCAAGATTGAGTTGATTTCCATCCGATATAGAGATTTTATTTGCCAAAATTGGGCAAATACCTAAGTAATACCATAACCGTATGACCAGTAGCAAAGAAGCCCAAATATGATAAGAAAGTAATGGTACCAATAGGATTAGGAAAGGGGGTTAAGGGGAGGGAATTATGGTTTTTCAGAAGAGAGAAGGGGAGGTTTGAGAGTGTTTTAGGGAGGCCTTTTGGGAGGTAGTGGGTTAGGGTTTCAGGTGTTTGGGTAAAAAAATAAGAGGGAATGTTGTGGGTCGTTGATCATTTGAGACCAACGGCCAGGATAAGAGGAGATGCGGGACGGGCCGTGGAATGGGTCCCCACTGGGTAACAATTAAAGGGGTCGTTTGGTTTGGGCCAGGGCATATTGGGCTAATGTTTGGGGTGTTTGGGCCATTAATTTTGGTCCTAAATTAGCCTTGAATTGGGCTATTAATTAAATACACGAAAATTGTTAATAAAATTATTTATAATAATATTAATATACAATAAAATATTACTTGTGCAATAAAGTGATTTAAAAATAGCTTAACATTTCAAAATATAAAAAATGATATTTGGCACAAATAATGTGAAAAATGTAATTACACATAGTACATAGGCTATTACTGTAAAATTGGGTTAATAGCCTAAAAATACAAATATAAATACATAAAATGAGGTAAAAATATTATGAAACATATATGTAGATACAAATAATAAGTTTATATGATTAAGTCATCACGAAATAATTTGAAACGATAATTAATAAATAATCAAGTAATTTGAATGCAAGGAAATCAATTTAAAAGCTCTAAAAATTATAGAAGATTAACACTTGTATAACTCTTGTAAATTACGTAATGATGCAAAATGGTATTTTGAAATTATATGTACTATTTGAAAAAATAGATAAGGGTAAAATTGGGTATCAACAGCTGCCCTTCTTTACCGGGGAATGATGAAAAAGTTGTCGGGTAAAGAAAGTGATGACCAATTTTGTCTGACGTGAGTGATGAATGATGTGTTTTGAAAAATGGGGGCCGAACCCTGATTTTTGAGTTGCCTACATATCCCCGGTGTTACGGGAATCAGGCCGTGTGTAGTTTTGGATCTAACGGCGAATGAAACCGATGGAGTTGTTATAGAAGTGGTCGTATGTTTCAAAAAGGATATTTTGGATGCAATATTGTCGTGAATAACAGATGATTTTAGGTGGAGCTATGGATGTGATTTTGAACGTTACAGATATATAAGGCGAGTGTTTAAGCGGTTATGGGACTAAAGGTAATCAATTACTGATCGTCTGTTACATTTGAGATAGTCAATAATGCGAACGTTTAGAATGGAAGCGGGAGCGATAATCACTCATGTTTTTAGAACGGTTACCATCCGAGTTACCTACAAAACTTAAAACATGATGCATGTGAATATATGTAGGTTATTGTGAAAATTTAAACAAGATGAAAATTCCCTTCGGACCATGAAGGTTTTCTTTGGACGATGAGGATGATATCCTTAGATCATGACGTCCCGAGCCATGAAGCGTATGGTAAGGGATTCACAAACCATGGAATGGTGTCTTTGGGCTATGAAGATGGTGCCCAGAGACTATTACGCCTTTGAATAATGATATGTGACTTCGAGAGATCCTCCGGCCATGGCATGATGTCTTTGGGCTATGAGGATGATGCCCTCAGACTATGACACCTTTAGATAATGTGGCGATGTTTCAGCCCATGAAATGCAAAGACACGACAATATGGATCCTTTTTCAAAAGGAAACAAGTGATGCTTAGTCGTATGCAATAACGAGACTAGACAAGGTTTAGTCTTTTATGAGATGAGGGAAACTCTTAGCCCGATGCAAAGAGCGGAGACAATGCTTAGTTTCATGCAGGGTGAGGACAGTGTTTAGCCTCATGAGAAGAATGGAGACAGTGCTTAGTCCCATGCGAAGGAATGGAGACAATGTTTAGTCTCATGCAATATGGAGGCAGTCGTTAGCCTTACGTAAAGAATGGAGGCGGTGCTTAGTCTCGTGAAATGACAAAGGAAGTGCTTAACCTCATGAAAAGAATGTAGACAGTGCTTATCTCATGCAAGGAATGCCAATGCTTAGCCTTGTGCAATAATGGAGGCAGTGCTTAACCTCATGAAAGAAATGAAGACAATGCTTAGTCTCGTGAAGAAATAAGGCAATTCTTAGACTTATGCAATAACGGAGGTAGTGCTTAGCCTCATGCAAAGAATGGAGACAGTGCTTAGTCTCATGCAAGGAAGACAATTTTTAGCCTTGTGCGATGATGAGGTCGGTGCGTAGCTCTATGGAAGAAAGCAACAAATAGCTGCGGGAGAGTAAATTATTTCTTAGCTTGATGTGTTTTCATTTGGAAACTTTGTAGTTAATGAAGATAGTGATTTTGTTGTGTGTATGTATTTGCGAACATTCCTGTTGTGTTCATTGTTCCTACATCCAAAGAAAAGTTGTGAGTTTTGCGGGGGAGAGGTTGGTTCGTGCTCTTGATTCCTTACTTCGCCTTTACTCTTGTCTTGAGGTCCTGCTTGAGTCACCTTGGGTAATGTTTGGCTGCCATAGAAACAAAATTTTTAAAAAAAATGCATGCATTAGACAAATTATTTGAAAATGTAGTTGTTTGGAATATGTGATAATGCACGAGATCAAATAACTTTGATGAACTGATGACTGTGATGCAGTTTGAGACATTGAAACCTCCTTGATTCGGAATATTAAGGATGACGCATGTTGATACCCAATTTTTCTCTATAATATTTTTAAATGAGTATATCCTTCAAAACTATGCAGTAGCATCACGATATTTTTCCACAATTTCTACATTTTTAAAAATTAATCCTATTATTTTTATTTATATAAATAATTACTAATTTCATCACAAATAATTTTATAACAATTTTATGATATTTATATATATATATTAAGCTTGAACTATTTGCACAAATAGCCACATTTATATTTTTGGGTTACAATTGCAATAACTTTGCAATTATAGCCTATGCATACATTATTGCATTATTTTACCAGAAAATGGCTCACTGTATTTTTAAAATATTGAGTAATTATTTTTCATCATTTTATGCATAGAAATCATCTTTTTTTATCATTTACTAACTATTTTTTACAAATTGTTTTATCGATTAAGTGGGTATTTAACAAGTAGCCTATTTTAATTTGGTTCAATTTCGGACCTAGTTCATATTATTACCCTAGCCCAGATTTTAATCATAGCCCAAATACCCTGAAGCCCAACCTACACCTACACCTACCCGACCCAAACCCCCATCAAATCGTGGCCGTTGATCTAAAAGATCAACGGTCCATAATAAACCTTACCATAATTAACCCCAACCAACCCTAACATTATCGAGCTTTGTGATGAACCAGAGAAAAAAGCTACTACCTAACAATTCACTCCTCTCACTACCATGAATCAACCTAGAGTCTCTTCACCAGTGCCTCCAAAACCACCAGACCCCTACAATAACAACCCTCATTCTTCTCCAACACCTCTATCATCAAAAATCAACTTCAAAGACAAACTCCTACAGGGTATACATGATGGACAAATCAGTATGGTTATAGATGATGGACTCCTAAACAATGATCACCAAATGTCATTAATCACGGATCCTCCTAACATAAAAGAAGGTGAGCACCAAATACACCTTACGCCGGATGAACTCAAAAGGATCTATGCCCCATGGAGGTACTCTACTATTATTAAATTACAAGGCATATGTATCCAACACCAACTCCTTAATAGGAAAATTCAAGATCAGTGGAAACTAGATGAAAACATTCCATTGATTGATCTAGGATCTGACTATTACATCACCAAATTCAATTCAGAATCCAGCATGCTCAAGGTCCTATATAATGACCCATGGTTCATCCTAGGATATTTTTTGTCCGTTCAAAAATGGATCCCAAATTTTATCGCAGCCAAGGAGAAGTTAATCAAAGCGGCCATTTGGATAAGACTACCTCAATTACCTACAGAGTTCTATGATGTTCAAATTTTGGAGAAAGTGGGAAAACAAAATTGGCAAGTTGTTTAAAATTGATACATGTACGTCATCCACCTTAAGAGGAAGGTATGCAAGACTTTGCATTGAACTCCCTCTTGAGATACCACTACCATCCTCCATCGTCATTGGTCATCATAAACAGGAAATATTATACGAAGGAGACAAATTGCTATGTAAAAATTGTGGAAGATTGGGTCACCCAGCTAGTGCGTGCTAATACAAAAAAATGCCACGTGAAATGGCAAGTACAAAAGATGCCAAGGGCTCTAACCCAAAAGAGGAAAATGTCTCTACATTAAATTCTGACAACCAAAATCCAATTGAAGAAACTTGGCAAACGGTGGAATTCCCTAAGAAGAAAAGATCCAGCCAAAAGTTCAATGGGCTACTAGCCAATACTGGTAAGGTAATCTCCCCAATAGGAAGAAATCTAGGTATGATCAAATCCTCCGCTATCATTAAAAGTCAAATGGACCATAACTCTTTTGCTAATCTTAGCTTAATTTCTAAAAGCCTTTTCACAAATCAACCTGCTACTAATCCGTCTACAAATCTTGAATGGAAATATTATACAACATTCCTTGTTTAGTCCGTCGGGCACAAATAATAATCAAAAAAAGACCACTCTACACTTGACAACTATGCCATGCAAATTGACGTGGCCAACATTCACAACACTATTGGACATTTTGCAACTAAGGCACCTGACCAAGCCAAGGCCATGCATGCCAATGATGCATCTAGCCCCCGTAATAATAACCTATTAGAGGTTAATCAATCACCCTACACCACCTCTACCACCACTCAAATTTCTAATAACACTATCATTAACACTAACCAAGCGACCATTATCTGCATGAATGAAAAACATAACCTAACTCCATTCGAACAAATGGCACCCAACTCACTGCCAAATGGGCAATACATGAATAGAAACACTGACGAAGAAAATACTTCATCTATCACTACTCTTATAAATACCTCTGCCACATGAAAGTTCCATATCGAAACTAAAGATACTCTCATCAATAACCCTATACAACATCTATCATCCCTAGTCTCTACCCCTTCCATCGGTAATATATCTCCCCCCTCAACTTCAAAGAATGGAAAGACTCCCAACCTCACAAAGGAGAAGATACAACTTGATCCAAATATTAAGCCACCAAAGAGCCTTAAACGTGTCCAACCCACCTCTCCCACAAACTCCATCTCCAGGAAGCAACCAACTATTCTTCATCCAACCCCCTCTCCCACAGGATCACCAACCACTATCTTGGGTGGAACAAGCCCTAATGGGACATTCCATCACCTTCACTGTAATTCTCAATGGTAAGGAGACGATCATCATATTACAAAATTCACACTTCCTAGCACGACTTGTGTCGGAAGGAATGAATATGGCCATGAACAACTACATGAACCATGTTTGGATGAACAATATACTTCATCCACTTGCACCCTCAATGACCCTAAATCATTCCCAAGAAATGAGAAGTCAGTGGAATCTCTCAAGTCATTAAAATCCAATCCAATCCCAACAAATCCTAATGAATCTACCATTCTTTCCTCCAGGGGAAATAACCAACACCAACCCAATATTTGTCCCATGGACAATCCTTGTCGAGTCAGTAGCCAGTCATCCCATGCATGCATCGAATCTACCATCTCCCTCACATATGATGAACCAAGCAGCACCTCCACAGAACCCACCCATCATCCCTCAAGTACCAGCACCTCCCAACGCACAAGAGCCAGAAGACAACCAAATGGAGGAGGAAGAAGAGGTAAATCTACTGGGTTCAAGTCCAGTCCTAGAGTTTGCAAGGCTAAACGAGGTAAAGGTCTATCGATTCTTGGATCAAAGGGAGAAACGTTATGCTCTGAGCTATCCATCGACCATGTCAAAATTCACAATGGATATGAGACCCCCTCAAGACCACACTCTAGGAAACCATGTAATGATCCTTGTCCTAACCATAAGGAGGAACCAATTCCACAGGCCCAGAGGGAGAATGGGCAACCAAACAATCTTGCATCCATGTTTAGGCCAACCAATGTGCTCATTTGGAACATACAGGGTGGGAAAAATGACAATTTTCGTGTGAACTTTAGGGAAATGCTAGACACGCATCGTCCTTGCATGGTCACCCTGCTTGAGACTAGGATGGAAAGCCATTTATCTCTTCTCAATGATTTCAACTTCTCTCAGATGATCGAAATCCCTAGTGAGTGTCAATCTGGTGGTATAGTTCTTCTGTGGGATACTAGCTTGGTTAGAGTTCATGACTTTGTTAGGAACAGCAATGAAATCCATGCTTCCATTGAGGTATTCCCAAATCACACTACTTGGTTATTTTGATCTATTTATGCTAGTACAAATTTTTCTACTCGTTGTAGCATGTGGAATAATATTGAAAACATTAGTAAATAACACATGGGTCCTTGGTTACTGGGGGGTGACTTCAATGAAGTCTTGAGCTCTACTGAAAAATTTGGTGGTAACCAAATTAACAGAAAATGTAGTAATATGTTTTGGCACAGTGTCAATCGATGTAATCTAATTGACCTTGGCTACAAAGGTTGTAAATATACTTGGTCCAATAAAAGAAAGTGGAATAAAGGTCTAATCAAAGGAACATTTAGATATAACCCTTGCTAATGATAAATGGATCACCCTTATCCCTAATGCAATTATAACACATCTTCCTAAAACACACTCGGACCATAACCCTCTATTAATCAACCTTCGACCTAAAAAAACAACAAAAAAGATAGGCCCTTTCGTCTAGAAACAATTTGGTGTGGACATCCGGACTTCATAAACATAGTAAAAAGGTCTTGGTTAGAGGAAGACCTTCCTAGTGCACTCAGTAAGTTTAGAGGCTTAGCCACTGAGTGAGAAAATAATACTTTTGATGACATCTTCAAAAAGAAAAGAAAATTACTTGCTAGACTTAATGGGATTCAATGTTCTCCAAATTACCAACACAGTAGTTTCCTCCAAAAACTAGAATCAAACCTTCAATCAGAATACAATACAATTCTTCATATGGAAAATGATTTTTGGAAACTAAGGACTAACTTGGATGGATGAAGGAGATTCCAACACAAAATATTTCCATATTATAGCCACTATTAGAAAACGGCAGAATACTATTACACACTTCATCAAAGATGATGGAAGTAGGGTTTATGACCCAAATCAAATACTGGATCATACTCTTTCTTTTTTCATGAATGCTTTTACCACTGCTAATTAATTCTCCCCCAACACTAAATTTGATTCCACTTTATGGAAGGAAAATAATATCAACCTTAGGAGACTTGATATCCCTCTCTCTGATATAAAAATATCCAAATCTATCTTCTCCTTCAAACCATACAAAGCCCCTGGACCCGATGGAATTCATCCTTATTTTTATCAAAATACTGGCATGTTGTGGGTAAGTCAGTTATTAAGTTTTTTCACATTACCTTCAACACACAAAAATTAACGGAAGGAGCCAATGAAATACTCCTCTACCTAATTCCCAAATTCCAAAACGCAAACAACCTAAGAAATTTTAGACCCATTGGCGTTTGCAATATTTCCTAGAAAATTGTCACAAAAATAATTGTGAACAGATTGAAATACTACATCCCTTACCTCATTAGTCCTATGCAGACTAGCTTCATAAAAAATCGTAGAGCTAACGACAATTCCATTATTATACAAGAGATTGTTCACAATCTAAATAGGTCTAAGAAAAAGAAACATGACTTAATAATCAATCTTGATCTTGAAAAAGCTTTTGATCGATTGGAATGGTCCTTCATTTACAAAACTCTCAAATTTTTTCAACTACCTCCTAAACTAACCAATCTAATCATGCACTACATTACTACTAGCTCAATGTCCATTCTAGTGAATGGGACTAAAACTAACACTTTC
This sequence comes from Nicotiana knightiana, assembly GCA_005239525.1. Classification (NCBI taxonomy): domain Eukaryota; kingdom Viridiplantae; phylum Streptophyta; class Magnoliopsida; order Solanales; family Solanaceae; genus Nicotiana; species Nicotiana knightiana. The sequence goes on along the minus strand of ML392568.1, from coordinate 45,490 downwards.
CACCCTACTAGTGATATTCCTGAGGGTGACCCAATGTTCCCCTACATCTTCATCCTCTGTGTGGAACTCCTATCAAAGCTCATAAATCAATAAGTGGACTTGCTCAATTGGGATCCAATCAACATCAGCCACAAGGGCCCATCATTTTCCCCTGTCCTCTTTGCGGATGACATTACCCTTATGGGAAAAACAAACAAAAAAACTATCCTCACGATAAAGAAATGTCTGGATTTATTCTCCTTAGAATCAGGCCTGGAAATCAACAAAGCCAAATCTAAAATAGTTATCCCTAAATATTGTCCAAAAGACCAACAAACTTTTCTCATATCTACTTTTGGCATAAAAACAACTCATGAATTTGGAAAATACCTAGGCTTCCCTATTCTTAACCATAAGCCTAAGTCAAAAGACTTCCAATATTTAATTGATAACATCCACTCAAAATTGTCCCATTGGAAGTGCCCCTTCATCAATATGGCTAGTCGCTACTTTGATTGCTAGTACTCTTAGTGTCATCCCCACTTATGCCATGCAATTCAAAATTCTTCCTCCAAAAACTATTCAATCAATCGACAAAACTCAGAGGGACTTCCTATGGGGTTCAACACCCACTACTAGAAAAATCCACCTCATAAATTGGAATACTATCACTAGGGACAAAAATAATGGTGGTTTAGGCCTCAAAAAATCTAATACCATGAATATAGTGTTCTTAGCAAGATTTTTTTGGCGTCTTCTACAAAAACCTAGCAACCCTTGGTGCCAACTAATTAGTGCAAAATACGCAAACACAAAGACCTCCAAGGGTACTCCTTCATCTGGGAAGCTATCAAAAGGGGTTGGGATACTTGCAATAAAAGACTCTTTTGGAACCCTTCAAAAGACTCAAACCTAAACATTTGGTATAGCAAGTGGATCTACAAATTCGATCACCTTAGGTCTATCATTTCAGGGCCCCTGACAAAATGTGACTAACGCCAAACATTCTCTAGCATTATTAGTGATGGGAAATGGAACCTTCAAAATATTTCCTTCAATTTTCCCAATGACATTATTCAAAATATATATGCAACCCCCATCCCCTCAAATGATACTGCAAGGGACAAACTTAGTTGGTTGGTAAGTTCCAATGGCATCTTCACTGCCAAATCGTGCTACAAATTACCAGACAAGGAACTTACCCCTGCCAAAAATTTCGATTGGATATGGCAACTAAAATGCCCTAGTAAATTAAAATTCCTTTTATGGAAATGCATGTACAATCGCGCCCTTGTAGATCTTACCTAGCCCACCTACGAATAAACATAGATGACACATGCATGAGCTGTAGAAATGACATTGAAAATATTAGACACATTTTCTTAACATGCCCAATAGCTTGCAAACTTTGGAAAGAGTATAAATCATAACAACTTCATTAACCCAGATAACTGGTTGGAAGATTTGAAGGATATATTCATCGTCCAAAACAAAAATTATATTAATTGGGTCACTCTTTTCCCATATGTTATCTGGAATCATAGGATAAACAGAAACAATAACAATTCGAACAACTTGAAACATAATATCAACATCAAAAAGATACTACACCAAGCATGGGAATATTTATTCCTTACTGAAAGATATACGTCCATCTCAAAAAAAAATTAACGTGAATGTTAAATGGCATAAACCACCTAGTAAGTGGTACAAACATAACTGTGATGGAGCATTCTCCGGTTCCAATACTTTAGCAGGTTTAGGAGGGATTATCAGAGACTCCAAGGGTGACTGGATTGTAGATTATTAAAATTCTACTCGTGCAATATCTTCCACACATGCTGAGATCCTAGCCCTCCTTGAGGGGATCAAAATTTCCATTGAATGGAAATTAGATAAACTGAAGATTGAAACAGACTCCACAGACGTCATTAACATTATCTCAAATAATGGAAATATCCTATCTAACTTAGTTCTTGAATGCAGATGGTTGTTGATACAGTTGAAGCACCCAATCCTGACGCATAACTTCAGGGAGGCCAATGGAGCAACACACATGTCGGCCAAGGAAGCTGCAAAGAATACAAACCTACCGAACTCTATGGTCATGCTCGTCCTCCCCTTTTTCTTGATCATGTAATGAAAAAGGACAAGCATAATTTTTGTTATGTTGTTTATAATCTTCCTATCTATGTTTGTAACAATCTAGCTACTATTGTGACGACCCAAAGGGTCATCACCTATGTTATTACCCATACCGTGCTTCCGATTCCTTGAAAAACTCATTTGTATTTGCCTAAATTTGCATGCACAGTCCGGGCGCGTCGCCGGACAGCTTAAATGTGAAATTCTGTGAAAAATGCTAAGATTTGATGTTAAAATGAATAAATTTGACTTCGGTCAACATTTTGGGTAAACGGACTCGGACCCATAATTTGACGGTCCCGGAGGGTCCGTAAGAAAATATGGGACTTGGGCGTATGCCCGGAATCGAATTCCGAGGTCCAAAGCCCGAGAAATGAATTTTTGAGTAAACTTATTTTCTAAAAATATTTAAGGAAATTGAAAATGAAATCTGATTAGAAAGTAATGGTATCGGGCCCGTATTTTGGTTCTGACGCCCGGTACAGGTCTTATATATGTTTTAAGCACTTTCTGTAAAGTTTGGTTGAAAACAGATTTCGTTTGACGTGTTTCGGACTTGAAATGGGAAATTTGATGTTTTTATGAAATTTGATAGAATTCATGGATTTTGAGGTTTAATTCTGTGTATATGATGTTATATTGGCGATTTGATCGCACGGTTAAGTCCGTAGGATGATTTGGGAGTCGTGTGTGTTTTTGGGTTTGGAGACCCGAGGGCTTGGATGAGTTTCGGATAGGTAACGGGGTGTAAAAGACTTAGAATTTCTGGTATGAGAAGTCCATATCTGGTGTCTAGTGTTGTTCAGTGCGATCATATAGTGTGTTTGANGGGGGGGGGGGGTTCTGTGGCTCTATGAGATCGCGTAGTTGCTTCCGCGATCGCATAGAGTATAGGCGGTCTGGGGTGGCGGGCTGGTAGTATCTCTCTGCGATCGCATTTAGTCCTTCGCGATCACAGAGATCTGTGGTTGGCCCTTCTGCGATCGCACCCTTCCTTCTGCGCTCGCGTAGTAGGAGATCCTATAGCTCTGCGATCGCAACCCCTCTTCCGCGATCGCTGAGAAAATTTTTGCCCAGTGGTATATAAGTATTTCCAGAACAGTAGCTTCGGAATTTTTCATAACTTTTCACGAAATTCATATTCTCCAAGGTCCTTAGGCATCCATTGAAGCCATCCCTCATCAAGACTTATTGGGTTAGTAAATTTTAACTCATTTCCTTCATTTTTCATCTATAATTAATGAATTCCTAAGCCTAAAACATGCAAATTAGAGTAGAAAATCTGGAATTTGGGTAGAGTTAGGCCCATTTGAATTTTCTTGATTTAGACCTCGTTTTGGGGTCGAATTTGAAAACAAATTATATATTCGGGCTCGTGGGTGACATGGTTTTGGTTCGAGCCTCGTGTTTGGACCAGGCGGGCCCGGGGTCGAATTTCGGTATTTTTGGAAGAAAGCTAGAAAATGGATAATTAGGCCATGTAATTGAATCTTTGAATCCTTATTGATATACTTGAGTTGATTATGCCTAGATAATACCATTCCGGAGTTGAATTCTAAAGCAAAGGCGGTGTTAGAGGGTTGATTGCTATACTTTGGACCCGAGGTAAGTGTTTGGTCTAACCTCAGCTAGAGGGAATAGGAGTTGAGTCTTGTTTGCTACTTGCTAATTGTAGAGTATGATGTATAGGCATGGTGATGAGTATCTATAGATTGGTGTCTAGCATGACCGTGAGTCCTTATATTGTGAATATTCTGGTTTTGTGGTAATTTCCATGCTTAATTGATGATTTCTATATGTTGTGAAGAATATGTGAAGGGAATTGTATTCTCTAAACTGTGTTGGAGCATTGGCTCAAATTGTAAAATGAATAATGAAGAAATATGAGATATTACATTCTTTGGAGCGTTGGCTCAAGTGATAGAATAATCATGGAAATGAAAGTGAAAGAAAGAGAAAGAGTTATTGAATTATACCCTTGCCGGAATTTACTTGTGCAGTTGATGTTCCCTTGCCGGGATTTAATTACTTAATTATTGTTCCCTTGCCGGGATTCCGATATATATTCTGTTTACTTCCTTGCCTTGTTTATGATTGTTGTTTGGGTGAGAAAGAGTGTTAAAGCACGAAGGGTGATGCCGTGCACTTCTCTTGGTGAGAATGAGAGTAAAGCACGAAGGGTGATGCCGTGCATTGTTTGATATTGTCTCCCTTGCTGGCATGTTGATATTTCTGTTATTTTTCTCTTGCCGGGATATCTATTTCTATTCCGTTTACTTTCTTGCCCTTGTTTGTGATTGCTGTTTGGGTGAGGAAGAGTGTTAAAGCACGAATGGTGATGCCGTGCATTGTTTGACATTGTGAGGAATGAGTGTAAAGCACGAAGGGTGATGCCGTGCCGTACGATGTACCATTCCGTACCATATTCATTAATTATACAGTGAGGAAAGAGAGTGAAAGCACGAAGGGTGATGCCATGCCATGATTTACATTGATTACTTTATACATAGCATAGTGAGGACGAGAGTAAAAGCATGAAGGATGATGCCGTGCCATGATTTACCTTGATTACTTTATACATTGCATAGTGAGGAAAGAGAGTAAAAGCACTAAGGGTGATGCCGTGTCATGATTTATATTGATTACTTTATACATTGCATAGTGAGGAAAGAGAGTAAAAGCATGAAGGGTGATGTCGTGCCATGTTTTACATTGATTACATTATACATTGCATAGTGAGGACGAGAGTAAAAGTACGAAGGGTGATGCCGTGCAAGTTTATGATTTCTTGTCCTTATTGATATGCTAGCTTTGTTGTTCTTGTCCTTATTGAGATTTCTTATATGAAACTGTTATCTCCCGACATCATGTCCCCCTTCCTTTATTCATTGTTTTCTTCCTATATTTCTTATCCGTTGAATATATGTATATATATTTAATTGAACTGCACAGGTTAATTTGGTAGTCTTGTTCTAGCCTCGTCACTACTTCGCCAAGGTTAGGCTAGGCACTTACTCAGTACATGGGGTCGGTTGTACTGATGCTACACCTGCACTTCTTTATGTTGTGCAGATTACGCAGCTGGACCCGGAGGACATCATTAGTGGGAGTGTCTTCCAGCTCATCATAGAGGCTTCAAGGTATACCCGCTGGCGTTCGTGGGCCTTGGCGTCTCTTCCATCCCCTTTGTCTTCGATTCTGTCTTGTTTTTCCTTTAGTTTCAAAGGCAGATATGTATTTCCTTTCAGACTAGTATTTAGCACTCTTAGACAGTTCGTGAATTTGTGACTCTAGGTTTTGGGAAATTTTGTGTCGTTGTATTATGATAGTCCTTACTTAGCTCGGGAATGTATTTATTCCGCTGATTAAATTTCGAAATGTTTTAGTTTATTCTGATAAATTGAGATTATTATGCTAGTTTAGCTATATACGTTGTCTTGTCTAGTGGGTTCAACGTTAGACGCCATCACGGACCGATGGTGGAATTTCGGGGCGCGACAAGCTGGTATCAGAGCACTAGGTTACATAGGTCTCACAACTCACAGACAACTTGATAGAGTATGAGGGATCGGTACGGAGACGTCTGTACTTATCCCCTAGAGGTTGCAAAGTTAGGATGACTCCATATTTCTTTTCTTCTCTGTCGTGCGTTATGATTTAGTTTCTATTCTATTCTCTCGCAGATGGCGAGGAGGCGTGCTTTCCTTGGTTCCGCCCAGCAGCGTGACACTCCTGCTACAGCTCCTACTCGGGGTCGAGGTCGAGGACAAGGATGTGTTAAAGTCCGAGGCCAGGGCCAGGCTCAGCCTAGAGCAGCAGCCCTAGTGGAGGACCCTCAAGCCGAGTCTGACGAGGAGGTCCCAGTTCCGGCAGTCCTAGTTGGACCAGCTCAGGTCCTAGAGGTATTCATAGCTACCCTAGTGCTTGAGGACGCCTTTGTCCGTCTAGTCGGACTCATAGAGAGTGTAGCACAGGCTGGTCTTCTTCCTACAACACCAGCCGTCTCTCAGGCTGGGGGAGGTGCCCAGACTCCTGCCACCCGCGTGCTAGAGCAGCTAGCTCCACAATTACAGACTCCGACATATCAGCCAGCCGGAGTAGCTCAGCCGGGTATTGCAACACCGGTAGTAGAGGGAGCGCCTATGTCAGCAGATGCTCCGTGGAGACTAGACATGTTTACCAAGTTATTTTCTTCTACTTACACTAGTTCACCATCAGAGGACCCCCAGGATTATTTTGACAGCTGCCACGAGGTTCTTCGGAACATGGACATAGTGGAGTCTAACGGGGTTGACTTCGCTACTTTTCGGTTATCGGGCTCATCCAAGAGTTGGTGGAGAGATTATTGCCTAGCTAGACCAGCTGGATCTACACCTTTGACTTTTTTTTTAGTAATCCACTAGGCTGAGCGCCTAGGGCTAGTTTTTATTTATTTATTTAATTAAAATAAACGTAACATAAAGTAGTTTGTTGTCTCACATTTGTGAGACGATATTGTAAGTGAACTACATAGATCCTATTATCAATGTTGGGCTTGTGAGACCCATTATTGATATTACAATATGGTCTAGTAGCGATATTTAAACTACTATCTAATAATTGTAGAAAAACTAGCCTATTACAAACATATCTAGGTACTGTATCCCCCCAGCTACTGAGTATTCCTTCTGTATATCTATGTGAGATTCTTTCTTCCGTTGTTGCTTCATTACTCCTCCAGTATGCTGTCCCATGTCCCTCTCTTATGTTGTCCTCTCTTTTCCTCATCCATACTCCCAAACACTGTTTGAGGACTGCTGCTTCCACATTGATTCGTGGCTCCTTCCTTAGCTATTAACTTTCTACCTGCTTCTTTGCACCATATGCGAACATCTGTGAATCTGCTTGTGTTGTGAGCATCTGTGCGTGGGACTTGCGTACTATCTATGTTTGTATTTTTTTGGATTCCTTCTTGAACATCTGGTGTGTTAACCTCCTCCTGCTCCATCTGTCTAAATCCTCCATATGTTGCTGAGATCAATAGACCACACTAGCTGCCGTGAATTCTGGGCAGCATACTGTCATTCCTTTCTCGTGTGTTTATGTATACCTGTGATTTCCTCTCGTTGGACTGAATGTTTAACACTAATACCACCAACAGAGTTTCCATCACAGAGTATGACGAACACACAAATCCGTGTCGAAATGCCTGACTCCCTGTATGTATTACCATGCATTGGCTCTCAAAATTAAACACCACTTCTGTTCTGAGTTGTGCCTGCAAAAAAGAAAATAGTTAGTAAAAAACAATCTCATCATGCTCTCCTCCTCTTGGATTTGAACCTGATGAACTGCTGGTTCTGCTTCTAAACACATCATCCCCTTGATTATGCTCTCCTCACCCTTTCCTAATTTGTAGTGGACTCAGTTTTCAGAGGTATTTCTGGAGAAACTCCTTCCCATTACTCGGAGAGAGGACCTCTGGAGACAGTTTGAGCGTCTTTAGCAGAGATCTATGTCAGTCACTCAGTACGAGACCAGATTCATCACTCTAGCCCGACATGCTCTTATGATACTTTCCACTGATCGGGAGAAGGTTCGGAGATTTACCGAGGGATTGGCCTGGCCTATCAGACTTCAGATGGCTAGAGAGTCAGGTACAAACATATTATTCCAGGATGCGGCCAATATGGCCAGGAGGATTGAGATGATTCTATCACAGGGTGGTGGTCAGGGGGTTGACAAGAGGCACCGTCATTTCGGTCATTCAGTGGAGCCTCATCTGGGGGCAGGGATTCTTCCGGCAAAGGTCATCCTCCCAGAACTTTTCATTCAGCGCTTCAGGTTTCCCATGGTACTTCGGGTGGTCGTGGTTATCAGCCACACTATTCTGATCAGCAGCCTTACAGTGCGCCACCAGCTCCCATCAGTGCACCGCAGCATCAGAGTTTCCGGGTGGTCATTCAGGTCGACAGGGTCAGATTTAGTTACCTTAGCAGCCGAGGTCTTATTACACTTGTGGTGATCCGGGTCACCTTGCCAGATTTTTCCCTCGAGCATCAGGCAGTTCTCAGCATCATGGTTCCTGTGCCATGATACAGGCACCAGGTATTCCACAGCCTGCCCAGCCAGCTAGAGGTGGGGATAAAGGTGCTAGAGGTGGAGGTAGAGGTCATAGAGGTAGAGCTCAGGCTGCCAGAGGTGGAGGCCAGCCAGTAGCCGGCCGTCCTAGAATGTGGTTCAAGGTGGTGGGGCCCATCCCCAATGTTATGCTCTTCCAGCCAGGCCAGAGGCTGAGTCTTCAGATGCAGTTATTACAAGTACTATTCGGGTTTTTGGCAGAGATGCTCCAGTGCTATTTGATCCAGGGTCTACGTATTCGTATGTGTCCTTTTATTTTGCACCCTAACTGGTAATGCATAGTGATCCACTGAGTATTCATGTTTATGTATCAACACTAGTGGGTGATTCTATCATGGTCGATCGTGTCCATCGTTCTTGTGTTGTGGTGATTGGGGGTCTTAAGACTCGTGTTGATTTGTTGCTTTTGGGTATGGTCGACTTTGATGTTATATTGGGAATGGACTGGTTGTCCCAATATCATGCCATTTTGGATTATCATGCCGAGATGGTGACCTTAGACTTGCCAGATTTGCCCAGTTTGGAGTGGAAAGGAACTCTTGGCCATTCTACCCACAGTGTTATTTCGTACGTGAAGGCTCGGCATGGTCGAGAAGAGGTGTTTGGCTTATGTGCGCGATTCCAGTATTGAGGTTCCCTCTATTTATTCGGTGCCCGTGGTTCGTGAGTTTCCTGAGGTTTTCCCTTCAGACTTGCCGGGGATGCCACCTGACAAGGACATTGATTTCTGCATTGATCTGGCTCCGGGCACCCAGCCCATTTCTATTCCACCGTATCGCATGGCCCCACCAGAGTTGAAAGAGTTGAAGGAACAGTTGCAGGATTTGCTTGGGAAGGGTTTCATTAGACCTAGTGTTTCCCCTTGGGGTGCTCCAGTGTTGTTTGTGAAGAAAAAGGATGGTTCGATGAGGATGTGCATTGATTACCGGCAACTGAACAAGGTTACAATCAAGAATAAGTATCCACTGCCAAGGATTGTTGATTTGTTCGATCAGCTTCAGGGTGCCAGGGTATTTTCAAAGATAGACTTGAGATCTGGCTACCATCAGTTGAGGATTAGGGCATCCGATGTCCCTAAGACAGCTTTCCGCACTCGGTACGGGCCTTACGAGTTCTTAGTCATGTCGTTTGGGTTGACAAATGCCCCACCAGCTTTTATGAACTTGATGAACCGAGTGTTCAGGCCTTATTTGGAGTCGTTCGTGATAGTCTTCATTGATGATATATTGATATACTCCCGCAGTTAGGAGGAGCACGAGCAGCATCTCAGAGTGGTTCTTCAGAATCTGAATGATAGTCAGCTTTATGTAAAGTTTTTGAAGTGTGAGTTCTGCTTGAGTGCAGTTGCGTTCCTGGGTCATGTCGTGTCAGCAGAGGGTATTCAGGTTGACTCAAAGAAGATTGAGGCAGTCAAGAACTTGCATAGAGTAGCATCAGCTACAGATATTTGGAGTTTCTTGGGATTAGCAGGCTATTACCGTCGGTTCGTGGAGGGGTTCTCATCTATTGCAGCCCAATGACTAGGTTGACCCAGAAAGGTGCCCAGTTCAGATGGTCGGACGAGTGTGAGGCGAGCTTTCAGAGGCTCAAGACAGCTCTGACTACGGCACCGGTGTTGGTTTTGCCCACAGGTTCAGGGCCTTATACAGTCTATTGCGATGCTTCCCATATTGGGCTTGGTGTAGTGTTGATGCAGGATGGCAAGGTCATTGCTTATGCTTCGAGGCAGTTGAAGATTCATGAAAAAGAACTACCCAGTGCATTATTTAGAGTCGGCAGCCATTGTCCATGCACTGAAGTTCTGAGACACTACATGTATCTCGTGGCGTGTGAGGTGTTCACTAATCATAAGAGTCTTCATTACTTGTTCAAGCAAAAAGAGTTGAATTTGAGGCAGAGAAGATGGTTGGAGTTGTTGAAGGATTATGATATTACCATCTTTATTCACCCGGGGAAGGCCAATGTGGTGGCCGATGCTTTCAGTTGGAAGTCAGCTAGTATGGGCAGTCTTGCTTTTATTCCGGTCAGTCAGAGGCCGCTTGCTTTGGATGTACAGGCTTTGGCCAATCGATTTGTGAGGTTGGATATTTCTGAGCCTAGTCGAGTGTTGGCTTGTACGGTTGCTCGTTCTTCATTATTGGAGCATATCCGTGATCGGTAGTTTGATGATCCCCATTTGTGTGTCCTTAGGGACACGGTGCAGCGCGGAGNTTATATCACCCGGGGAAGGCCAATGTGGTGGCCGATGCTTTGAGTAGGAAGTCAGCTAGTATGGGCAGTCTTGCTTTTATTCCGGTCAGTCAGAGGCCGCTTGCTTTGGATGTACAGGCTTTGGCCAATCGATTTGTGAGGTTGGATATTTCTGAGCCTAGTCGAGTGTTGGCTTGTACGGTTGCTCGTTCTTCATTATTGGAGCATATCCGTGATCGGTAGTTTGATGATCCCCATTTGTGTGTCCTTAGGGACACGGTACAGTGCAGAGGTGCCAAGCAGGTGACCTTAGATGACGATGGTGTTTTGAGATTGCAGGGGCGAGTTTGTGTGCCCAATGTGGATGGGATTCGAGAGTTGATATTAGAGGAGGCCCATAGTTCCCAGTACTCTATTCATCCGGGCGCCGCGAAGATGTATCAGGATTTGTGGCAACATTATTGGTGACGTAGAATGAAGAAGGATATTGTGGCATATGTGGAACGGTGTTTGAATTGTCAACAGGTTAAGCATGAGCATCAGAGGTCTGGTGGTTTATTTCAGAGGATTGAGCTTCCCGAGTGGAAGTGGGAGAGGATCACTACGGACTTCGTTTCAGGACTGACGTTGACCCAGAAGAAGTTCGATGCAGTTTGGGTCATTGTTGATAGGCTGACCAAGTCAGCGCATTTCATTCCTGTGGAAGTCTCCTATTCATCCGAGAGGTTAGCAGAGATCTATATCTGGGAGATTGTTCGCCTTCATGGTGTGCCGGTATCTATCATTTCGGACCGGGGCGCGCATTGACCTCGTGTTTCTGGAGGGCAGTTCAGCGAGAGTTAGGCACCCAGGTGGATTTGAGCATAACATTTTATCCTCAGACGGATTGGCAGTCCGAGTGGACTATTCAGATATTGGAGGATATGCTCCGGGCTTGTGTCATTGACTTTGGAGGATCATGGGATCAGTTCTTGCGTTTAGCTGAGTTTGCCTACAACAACAACTACCAGTCGAGTATCCAGATTGCTCCTGATGAGGCTTTATATGGTAGGAGGTGTCGATCTCTGGTTGGATAGTTTGAGCCGGGAGAGGCACGGTTGTTGGGTACAGATTTGGTTCAGGAGGCCTTGGACAAGGTCAGGATCATTCAGGATTGGCTTCGTCCAGCTCAGTACAGGCAAAGGAGTTATGCAAATCGTAAGGTTCGAGATGTGGCTTTCATGGTTGGTGAGCGAGTATTTCTCCGAGTGTCGCCTATGAAGGGCGTGATGAGATTTGGGAAGAAGGTCAAGCTTAGCCCTAGATACATTGGTCCGTTTGAGATTGTTGATCGAGTGGGAGAGGTGGCTTATAGACTTGCATTGCCACCTAGCTTATCAGTCGTATATCCAGTCTTTGGATGACCATGTTTTGGAGGTATCACGGTGATCCAGCCCACGTGTTAGATTTCAGTACCGTCCCGTTGGCAAGGACTTATCTTATGAGGAGGAGCCAGTAGCTATTCTAGACCGGCAAATTCGTCAGTTGATATCCAAGAGTTTCCCTTCTGTTCGTGTTCAGTGGAGAGGTCAGCCTCCTGAGGCATCGACCTGGGAGTCCGAGTCCGATATGCGGAGCCGTTACCCTCATTTATTTCCCGACTCACGTACTTCCTTCTTCTGTCCGTTCAAGGACGAACAGTTGTTTTAGAGGTGGAGAATGTGACGACCTAAAGGGTCATCACCTATGTTATTGCCCATCCCGTACTTTCGAGTCCTTAAAAACCTCATTTGTATTTGCCTCAATTTGCGTGCCCAGTCCGGGCGCATAGCCGGACAGCTTAAATGTGAAATTCTATGAAAAATGCTAAGATTTGATATTAAAATGAATAAATTTGACTTCGGTCAACATTTTGGGTAAACGGACCCAGACCCATGATTTGACGGTCCCAGAGGGTCCGTAGGAAAATATGGGACTTGGGCGTATGCCCGGAATTGAATTCCGAGGTCCCAAGCCCGAGAAATAAATTTTTGAGTAAAATTATTTTCTGAAAATATTTAAGGAAAATGAAAATGAAATCTGATTAGAAAGTAATGGTATCAGGCCCGTATTTTGGTTCTGGCACCCGGTACAGCTCCTATATATGGTTTAAGCGCTTTCTATAAAGTTTGGTTAAAAACGAATTTCGTTTGACGTGTTTCGTACTTGAAATGGGAAATTTGATGTTTTTATGAAATTTTATTGAATTCATGGATTTTGAGGTTTAATTCTGTGTATATGATTTTAAATTGGCGATTTTATCACACAGTTAAATCCATAGGATGATTTGGGAGTCGTGTGTATTTTTGGGTTTTGAGACCCGATNGGGGGGGGGGGGGGGGTTCTGTGGCTTTATGCGATCGCATAGTTGCTTCTGCGATCACATAGAGTATAGGCGGTCTGGGGTGGGGGGCTGGTAGTATCTCTGTGCGGTCGCATTTTGTCCCTCACGATCGCAGAGGTCTGTGGTTGGCCCTTCTGCGATCGCACCCTTCCTTCTGCGGTCGTGTAGTAGGAGATCCTTTAGCTCGGCGAACGCAACCCTTCTTCCGCGATCGCAGAGAACAATTTTGCCCAGTTGTATATAAGTATTTCCAAAATAGTAGCTTCGGGATTTTCCATAAGTTTTCACGAAATTCATCTTCTCCAAGGTCCTTAGGCATCCATTGAAGCCATCCCTCATCAAGACTTCTTGGGTTAGTAAATTTTAACTCATTTCCTTCAATTTTCATCTATAATTAATGAATTCCTAAGCCTAAAACATGCAACTTAGAGTAGAAAATCTGGAATTTGGGTAGTAGACCTCGTTTTGGGGTCGAATTTTAAAATAAATTATATATTCGGGCGCGTGGGTGAATGGGTGACATGGTTTTGGTCCGAGCCTCGTGTTTGGACCAAGCGAGCCCAGGGTCGAATTTTGGTATTTTTGGAAGAAAGCTAGAAAATGGATAATTAGGCCATGTAATTGAATCTTTGAATCCTTATTGATATACTTGAGTTGATTATACCTAAATAATACCATTCCGAAGTTGAATTCTAAAGGAAAGGTGGTGTTAGAGGGTTGATTGCTATACTTTGTACCCGAGGTAAGTGTTCGGTCTAACCTCAGCTTGAGGGAATAGGAGTTGAGTCTTGTTTGCTACTTGCTAATTGTAGAGTATGATGTATAGGCATGGTGACGAGTATCTATACATTGGTGTCTAGCATGACCGCGAGTCCTTATATTGTGAATATTCTGGTTTTGTGGTAATTTCCATGCTTAATTAATGATTTCTATATGTTGTGAAGAATATGTGAAGGGAATTGTATTCTGTAAACTCTGTTGGAGAATTGGCTCAAATTGTGAAATGAAAAATGAAGAAATATGAGATATTACATTCTTTGGATCGTTTGCTCAAGTGATAGAATAATCATGAAAATGAAAGTGAAAGAAAGAGAAAGAGTTATTGAATTATACCCTTGCCGGGATTTACTTGTGCAGTTGATGTTCCCTTGCCGGGATTCCTATATCTATTCTGTTTACTTCCTTTCCTTGTTTGTGATTGCTGTTTGGGTGAGGAAGAGTGTTAAAGCACGAAGGGTGATGCCGTGCACTTGTCTTGGTGAGAATGAGAGTAAAGCACGAAGGGTGATGCCGTGCACTTGTCTTGGTGAGAATGAGAGTAAAGAACTAAGGGTGATGCCGTGCATTGTTTGATATTGTCTCCCTTCCTGGGATGTTGATATTTATGTTATTGTTCCATTTCCAGGATTTTTATTTCTATTCTGTTTACTTCCTTGCCCTTGTTTGTGATTGTTGTTTTGGTGAGGAAGATTGTTAAAGCACGAAGGGTGATGCCGTGCATTGTTTGACATTGTGAGGAAAGAGTGTAAAGCACGAAGGGTGATGCCGTGCCGTACGATGTACCATTATATACCATATTCATTTGATTATATAGTGAGGAAAGAGAGTAAAAGCACGAAGGGTGATGCCGTGCAAGTTTGTGATTTCTTGTCCTTATTGATATGATGGCTTTGTTGTTCTTGTCCTTATTGAGAATTCTTATATGAAACTGTTATCTCCCCACATCATGTCCCCTTCGTTTATTCATTGTTTTCTTCCTATATTTCTTATCCGTTTCATATATGTATATATTTTTATTTGAACTGCACAGGTTTATTTGGTAGTCTGGTTCTAGCCTCGTCACTACTTCGCCGAGGTTAGGTTAGGCATTTACTCAGTACATGGGGTTGGTTGTAGTGATGCTACACTTGCACTTATTTATGTTGTGCAGATTACGCAGCCGAACCCGGAGGACATCATTAGTGGGAGTGTCTTCCAGCTCATCATAGAGGCTTCAAGTTATACCCGCTGGCGTTCGTGGGCCTTGGCGTCTCTTCCATCATCTTTGTCTTCGATTCTGTCTTGTTTTTCCTTTAGTTTCAAAGTCAGACATGTATTTCCTTTCAGACTTGTATTTAACACTCTTTTGCGTCGTTGTATTATGATAGTCCTTACTTAGCTCGGGACTGTATTTATTCCGCTGATTAAATTTTGAATTATTTTAGCTTATTCTAAAAAATTGAGATTATTATACTAGTTTAGCTATATACATTGGCTTGTTGTTAGACACCGTCATGGACCGATGGTGGGATTTCGGGGCGTGACAACTATGGGCAATAATAATTCCCTAGAGACAATCTCTATTATGTCTTGTAATATGCCTTTCATTTAAGTTAATATAAACCTATACTTTATGTTAAAAAAAAAACCCCTAATCACTTCTTCAACTCGCCCGCCTTTTAATCCCTCCTCCTCCATTCTCTCTCAACTCACCACTAACCTTAATCGCCGTCACCGGCGAAAAACCCCTGCTATGGTATTTCCGTGCCTCCTCCGCCCACCACTCGTCCCCTATACTTCCTAGCTCTTTGATTTCATGATTCCTTGAGGAGATATCAAGGAATGCCAACCGGATTCTGCCTGAAAATTATTTACCGACCTGTCTATGGCCTTTCTCATTTGTGAGTATTGGTTTCTTCCCATTTTTAGTTTGAATCCATAGTTTTGACTGAGTTTCTTTCATCTCTACTGTTTTTCTAGAAAAACCTAGTTACGACTAATCGATTCCGTTTAGATCTTTGTAGATTTGAAACGATTCGAGTATTATCTGGTGTTTTCCCATGAAGATCTCCTGTTTTGGTTAATTGTTCCGATTCCATTTGCTTTCTTCTGAAATTAGGGTTTGCCCTATGTATTTCTCAAAAGGATTTTCTTTCTAACTTTTTCAGTGTTTAAAACTAATTGTTTCTATACTATATTGACTTATCCTCATGTATGTTTCTGTGTGTTACACTTATTTCTTCAATTCTTTGGTTTCGACATTGTGCTTATCTCTGCGAACCAGTCCTATTAACTTATTTCTATTTAGGAGCTTAAATAATTTTCCCTGTTAAAATAAGTATTTTGTGAGATTTTTTCTTGATTGACTTCTGTTAAGGATTTTAATGATTTCTTTATTGTCAAAATCAGAACCCTTTGGGATTCTTACTTGGTTGATTTCTATCTAAGGATTCAAATAATTCTTTCCTATAAAATTAGCACTCTTTGAAGATTTTACTGATTGTTTCCTGTTAATTGCTCTGATTAAAATACGTGTGCATAGATTTTATTTGTTTCCTTATTTGAAATTTTAATTTGTCACACTTGCGTTAGTTACTCTTCCGCGTGATTTTGTTATTTGTATTAATCCTTTGTTTGGTTTGATTTGGATTCTTTCCTTAATTAAACTCTCTTTCTGTTACTGTTGATCAATTACCCCTAATTAAGGGGTCTATTCCAGATTCCCTTATGATTAATTGATTCTGTGACCCTGTGATTGCCCTTAATTGACTGATTTCCTATTCTTTTACCTTATTAGTTCCACTCCTTAAGTTCTATAAATACACTCTTGTTTTTCCTCTCAACACACGAACAATAGTTCAGAATATACACACACTCTCAAATTCTCTCTTCTTTCTCTGCTACCTGTGTTAACTATTGGTCAAGCCAGTTGAAAGCCAAGGCTAGACAGTGGAACTCTACTTGCTTTACATTCTGCACTTTGTTTCCTTAACTGGTATGTCTCTAGTTCAATTCTGAAACTCAACTTTATGTGTTCTTTATGTAAATACATGCCTATTCCTACACTAGTTAATTGGCTATGTATTAATTATCTTCTTGTTTACTACTTTACCCCATATGTTTAAGTTTTCAAGTGTTTAATCGAGCATGCCTAGATCTCATTTGTCTTGTTTGCATGTTGGTTCAGTTCCTGTTCACTCCCCTCAACTAGTATGCTCATGTTAGCGTCTTAGACTCCTAATGTATTTGATTGATCCTAATTGGTATGAATAATTCACCCCGGTCTTCAATATGACTATTCCCACACTCTGTCTCTCTGTTTTAATTGCCTCTTACCATGACTGACTTGTCAAGTCGCTAAATCAGTAGACTCCTAGTTGTTCTGTACAATTGTTGTTCCATATGCTCCCCTTAGACCCTATTCATGTGTTTCTAATGTGAAGCTCTCTATGTTCCCAACCCCTTGACCCCTGTTTGTAAAACTGATTGCTGAATGGTTGTGAGTCTGAGCACTCTGAGTTTGTGTGGTTGTATGTTGAATCTTTGTTCTTTTGGAATTGCTTTCAAGACTGTTTTTCACTCCTGGTTTTTTCCTAAAATTGTTTCTATTCCTGAAAACCTTTTCACTCCTAAAAGTGTTATCTCTATATTGTCTTTAACAAGTTCTTTCAAAACTATGTCAAGCACTCTCACTCCTACTCTTAGATTCTTAAGTTATGCCCCTCCAGTGTGTATACTGCCAAGGAATCCATGAGACTCCTCCAAACTATGGCACACCGGAGCTGGCCTTTTATACATTACACATAATCACTTCCCTATTCAAAGGATCTTGGTGTGAGCATTGCACGGGATCCCTGAGGTCCTTAAGGAACTTTGACACACCAGGAAACCCTATTGGCTAGAAGACCCTTGGTATTTGAGATTGATTTGACGGCCTGGTGTCTCCATGTTTACTTTGGGCCTATCTGCAGGCTCCCTATAATAGAGCATATATTTATTTATGTAATTCACTCAATTCTAGTCTGTAATAATTATCTTTGTAAATAACTATTGGGGAAATTAGTAAAAGGGTAGGGATTTTTTTACGATTTTGTGGGGAAATTTTGGTAGAAATCATGTTGTAGGTTTATACCATGCTTATTTGCAGTAAAGATCGTGCCTTTAGACCTATATTATGTTACTTGCATTAGAGATCATTTTTTAGGACTATGGTGTTATTTGCATTAGAAACACTGCCTTAGGATAATTACATTTACTGGTTTTGCATATTAGAAAACATGTTATAGCTCAGCACTTCATTATCATGAAATTCTACTTCTGCATAATTATGATCACCTAGAAATCATGTTATTAAGTTACTGCTATAATTTTTCCTAATAAAATGTTCATTCTTATGTGCATTAGAAATCCTACTTTAGGACTGTGTTTATATTTGCTTTAAACCATGTCTACATCGCCTAAATCAGTAACCGTCTGGTCTATAAGGATACTTAAAAGCAGCTCCACCGCCTAGACACCATGTTATAGGACAAATATGTATGAAATCGATTTCTTGATATTCAACACCTAGACCGGCATACCTGTAGGACATAATAAGTTGAAACTATTTTAGAACTAAATTCCCAGAATTCCGATTGCATGTTTATAGGGTATTATAGATCCATTACCTAGGCAAGCCTTAGGTAATTAAGGTCCTATAAAACTGTGAAATTGTGCTTCTTTTTTTTTGTGAAACCGCCCAGGTTCAACATGTTCTAAAATCAGTAGGCAAACTGATTAGGTTTATGTCACTTCGCCTTAATATCATGCTGCATATTCTCTGCTTGTCATGCTCATCTAGACATCCTGTTCTAGGACGTTCTGAAAATTCTCTGAAATCTGTGTTTGAGACGTGCTAATTATCTACTTATGTGTGGAGGTAAACATGAGCCGTCTTAATTTTTTCATATATCACAGTCATTTTTATTTCTTTGTTGCCTCTTAGATTTTCCTTTTAAACATTTTAGGAGAGTCTAGAACTGCCTAAAATAGAGGTCCTAAACACTTTCGGGACCACAAGGAAGGGACGGGTAATGCACGCTTAGAGTTCGTTAATCAAAACCGCTTATGTAACCACTAAGGGGGGGGGGGATAATTCGGTAGTAAAAGGATATGATGACCTGTGCTCTAATGTCACGTGTAACCCCTCTAGGTGATCCCATAAGCTAATAACTTAGGACTATCCTATCTTATTTACATATGTGTGCTCAGACTACTTACCTTTTAAACTCCTTTAATCTTACTTACATATGTGTGCTTAGACTACTTATCTATTAAATGACTAATTTGCTAAGTAAGTTTGACCGAGACCCACCATTGTGGACCTTGAGGGGTGCCTAACACCTTCCCCTCGAGGTAGTTTCAAGCCCTTACCCAAATCTCTGGTGACGCAGACTAGTTTCATGAGTTACTTGCATTAGGTGCCCTAACGCACCATAAATCCGCTAGGTGGAGACTCTTCATTTACCATACCTCTCACCCAAAAGGAAGGGAGTTTTCCCAAATGAATGTCGAAACCCGATTTTCGCAAGGGAAAGGTGAATGTCGAAACCCGATTTTCGCAAGGGAGGGGGGGGGGGGGGCGACAGCATGGCGACTCTGCTGGGGAATTTAGGCTTTTACGATAACAACTTGCTTTTTGTAAATTAGTCCTAATATGCTTCTTCTTGCTAATATGTGCACACTCTTTCCATTTCCCCTTATGTGAATTTAATTTCCCATTTTGAGCATTTATGATTTCCTTTATTGCAGAAACTGACTTATTTCTTTGTTTTCTTTCTTAAACGTCTTTCAATTTTTAAATACCGTATTTATTATTTTCCTAACGTGCAAATATGTAACAACATGCTATTTACTACTGCATAAATCATGCTCAACATCATATTCCACTTGTGCATAATTAATCCTTTAGCAACGCTTGATGAGTGGTTGCGCGCTTCTTATATATCACCCTTTAAATTCGGAAAGGATTATTTGCGGTGAAACTAGTCGATCAGTGGTGCAATCGACGGTTTCGTGCCTTTCCCCCTCAAGTTGTCCGCTTGAGGGTACCAATATAGACCCCCATAATAACCTTACTCTGATTATAACTGTACATACATCATGGTCAAACCTAGCCGGGTTAGTATGTTTTCCACATAATAACCCTTTAAGATAAGCCTTATCTAAAAGTATACCGGGGTTTCCATAATCCTAATGGATGCAACCACGTTTTGTGCATTAATTTTGGAGAAATAAATGCCAATATAATAATCATCGATATATAAATAGTCGAATCTGGAGGGGGAAAAGGCCTAACTTTATTTGTTTTGCAGAAAATGAGGCACGAGGTCACCAGGATCGGCATGGTAAAAAATATACCACCACTGCTACTAGATTGGTGGGAGGATCTTTCCTCAAGTGCCAAAAAACATGTGAAGAAGGTCCTGAGAAATTTGCATTCTCTGTTAGACATCCAGCCAAATAACATGTTGATAGAAGCTGCAACCATGTTCTGGGATCGTGAGAAATCAGTGTTTCGCTTCGGGGATATAGAAATGGAGCGCTCCTAGAAGAAATCGGGGGATTTGCTGGGCTCCCAGAAAATCGCACTGGTGGGAAATGATGGGTCTGAAAAAGAACGCCGACTTGGAGTGCTTAAAGAAGTCTTATATACCATTTGACTACTTGTATGAGAGATACAGTCATAGCAAGTCCAAACCATATTTTCCATGATGACTTTTCCATCACTTCCTTGGGACATATTCATCGCAGAGTTTTCGTGTTCATTGTTTGTTTCTTAGGTATGATAGTGTTCCTAGCGAAAAGGGGAAGAATTCACACTAGATTGGCTATGGTCACCAAGACTCTAATGGAAGGAATCGAGGGACAAACATACACCATAGTCCCTATGATTATAGCTGGTATCTACCGGGCCTTGGACCACTGCCAGAAAGGGTAAAAACATTTCGAGGGTTGCAATTTGATGTTGTAGTTGTGGTTAATGAAGCATCTCCAAAAGGGTCAATATTGCTAGGAGTTTCCATGAAGGGCATGGAATGACCATATTGCCTTCCATCACTCTAAACAGATGACTTATATTACAGACAGGTTTGCTCAACCAGAGAGTGCAAACGAATGGGTAGAGTTCTTCGACAATTTGACTGAGGATCAGGTCCGGTGGATTTTTTAATGGTTCCCTACTGAAGAGTTCATCATCATGTCAAGAGACGCTCCTCACTTAGTGTTGATCGGGTTAAGGGGAATATACCCTTATGTTCCCATCAGGGTTATGAGGCAGGCATGCATGAAGCGGATCATATCGCGGGTCGCAAAGATAGGTCATTTTTGGGTTGATTTTCACGATGACGACATCCCTTACGAGTTTGAAGCTCAACATATATGGAACTCAAAGATTATTATGGAAAAAGACACCATCGATCCAGACAGGTATCATGTGGGACATGCACCCTTTTACCCGACATGGTTGGAGGATAACTTAGCTGGGAAAGTTGAGCCAGGAATCAATCGAGGAAACAGGGTCATAGACAAAGATGCAGAAACCTAGGTAAAGTACAACTAGTTGCGTAAGATGATTCATGACTCTGAGGCCGAACATCAGGAGATACACGAGACAGACAAGAGATTAATCAGGGAATGGAGGGAAATAGCTATCACCTCCAATGAAAGGGTAGAATATCTGGAACAGGGTTTCATGGAGCTAGAAGGAAAGACAAGAAAGAGAGTCGCTGACTTCCAGAATGCTAAAGGAAGTGAGGGAGGACATCTGTCAATAATATACCTGTTGTTGGGCATGCGCGAACTAGGAGACTTGATTGATGGAGCCAGAAATATCAAGACTGGAGAAGGTCCTTCTGGGACCAAGTAGATTAGATTTACCTATCTTTGCTAAATGTAATAAGGCCAAGTGCCAGTAGTGAATTATCTTTTTATTTTAGTGTCTTGTTGGATTCATCTATTTTTATATTAATGAAATGAGGCAATTATTGGCATCTAAATTCTCCGAAACAATTTTTTGCTAGGCCTACCTCGGGCGCAACGAGGCTCCCAATAGGACGCGAATTTACATTACGCAATATGTGTTTAAATACCGCAAGTACTCTTGTAGAACTCTTACTAAGTTGGATACCTTTTGTTTTTCTTTCCTTCTGTTGATTATTCTCATTCCCCAAAGGTTGGTTCGCGCATAATGGCATCATCAGCTTATCATACTAGATCCAGGGGCCCTCCACTTTCTCCTCCTCAAAGTCCACCGAAAGGCAAAGGGAAAGCAAAGATGGATGATTTGAACAGCACCAGAAGAGACAACAACACACATGTTGAACATGCAGAAGCTTCTGATGCCCTAAGTACTCAGGCCCCAAATGATGTAGTATCATGACATGAGCATAAAATACTAGAACTCCAGGGTGAGCTCGAGCAGATACGTAGCTTAGCAAACCTATCCCTCACACTTAATATCCCAGATGCCAACCATTCAAACACTCAAAACCCCGCTCCACCGCAAAACAAACCCATCAAGCACCTACAAAATCCTCCCGCACCTCACCATTATACAACCCCACCACAAAATCAAACTATCCCACCATAGTATCAGCAAAACACCTACCACACTTTGTAAAACACCTCGCCAGTCATTCCTGAACCCCATAATTCAAACAATGATCACCATCATACTCAAACTCCAGGTCACCAAAACAACCCTATATATATGGAGACCTTACCTCACTCCACTCAACCCATCTCATATGCACCAGAATCTGCTAAAAAGGACCTGCTCATTTAAGAACCTGGCTGAAGACCTCAAGAAGTTGACAAGTCGGGTTCAAGGTGTCTAAGGAGTCAAAGGGATAAAAGGTCTGAATTATAAAGACTTGTGCATACAACCGGATGTAGAACTGCCGGAGGGTTACAAACCTTCGAAGTTCAAGATTTTTGATGGTAGGTGATCCCAGGGTTCATCTAAGGACCTATTGTGACAAGATTGTCGGGGTGGGAAAAGATGAAAAGATTCGGATGAAGCTTTTTATGAGGAGCCTTATGGGAGACGCTTTGTCCTGGTACATCAGCCACGATCCTAAGAAATGGTCCAAATGGGTGAGTATGGCGTCTGACTTCATGGATGGATTCAGGTTTAACACAAAAATGCGCTGGATGTCTTCTGCATTCAGAACTTAAAGAAGAAGCCCACTGAGAACTTCCGCGAGTATGCCACTCGTTAGAGGTCAGAAGCAGCCAAAGTCAGGTCAACATTGGATAAAGAACAGATGAACAAGTTCTTCGTCAGAGCACATGATCCACAATACTATGAAAGATTGATGGTTATTGAAAACAACAAGTTCTCCAATAACATCAAACTCGGAGAAAGGATTGAAGAGAGCATCAAAAAGCGATATGGTGACAAACTTCGAAGCATTACAGGCCACAAACAAAGCATTGCAGTCAGGGGGTATATCGAAGAATAAAGATGCAAAAACGGTAATGGTCTCCCAAGGACCCAAAACTCCACTTGTATATCAAACTTCCCCACTTACATACCAAGCACCTCCTCCCACATACCAACCATCGCCTCCCAGATATTCCCATCCAGCCAATGTTTATCACACATATAATTCCCAACCATCTCGCTTTCAGTCACCTCTAACCGCCCAAACTACCCAAGACCTCGACCTAACTTTGACCGCAGACCACCTAGACAATACACTGCCATTGCCGAACCCATTGATCAGCTGTATGAAAGGTTGAAGATTGATGGTTATGTCACTCCTATCCCTGTTGCGACCGTGGAGAATCCATCTCAATGGGTCAACCCGAATAAGACCTGTGCATATTATTCTGGCATGAAAGGGACACCATTGACGAGTTCCAAACACTAAAGGATAAGATCCAGACCTTGATTGATAATAAGGTCATTCTGGCCAAAGAAGCTACACCCAACATCCACAACAACACCCCCTCCCAGATCATAGGGGTGAAGGTGTCAATGTGATAGAGATCGATGAGAAATGGGATCCTGAGGGATCGATTGGGCTTATCAAAGAGGGTGACAATCCTAAGAAACCCGCGTCACGCTCAATCTTATTATAATACAAATACAGCCGCCAGTGGAGGTTGAGATAGATGCATCAATTCCATTTGAAGTTGAGATAGCACCCCCTCGCAACTGCGCATGTTCTATTCGAGCTGAAAGTAACCACACCTTTCACAGTGACAATGTCAACCACGCTGCCTGCCAACACTAAGGCTATACCTTGGGATTATGTGGATGAAGCTAGAAGAAGAGTAAAGAACAAAATAGAAGAATCTAGCACTGCGCAAGGGATGGCCATAACGTGAAGAGTCTATACACCAGAGCACTTGGGAGAATCCAGTAAGCAGGCCTCTAATAGACCGCCCATTATTGAAACAGGCCCAAACGACCTTTGGAGGAAAGTGCAAGCAAAAGAGTATCCAGTCACAGATCATTTGAACAAGACCCCTGCTTAGATATCTATCCTGTCACTGCTACAAAATTCAGAAGTGCATAGTAATGCTCTCTTAAAGGTGTTAAGAGAGGCATATGTACCTAACAATATCACTGGCGGAGAAACGGAAAACATGTGGGACAGGATCATTACTCAAGAATTGGAGTGTCAGACCATCCAGGGCCCGACGAGTCCCGAGGTAGCAAGGCTGAACATCAGTTTTTGTTTTGTTATTTTCTAAGAAAATGATTTTCCTTTTTGCATTTATTTTAAAATAAAACCTCCAGCGTTCCAAAACGTTGTTTAAGTTATTGAAAATGGCTTTTATGTTTCAATGGATCGATATTTATTATTACCATTCTCTCTCATATCTTTATCTATGCAGCATTACTATTTCCTGTCTAGATGAAACGACAACTGTGACATGTAATGAGGCAACGCAACAAAAGGATAGTGATTCAGAAGAAGAGGATGTCATACCCGAGGAAATTGTCAGGGAAGTAGAGGATTTTGAGAACAAGCCCAAGTCCAACCTGGACGAAACTTAGATAATCTACTTAGGAGATTCCGAAACTGGCAAGGAGACCCGTATCAGCATTCACTTATCACCGCCAGAAAAAGAAGAGTAGACAGTTCCTGTAAGAGTATGAGGACGTCTTTGCATGGTCATACGATGATATGACCGGGTTAAGTACATCTATTGTGGCTCACAAGTTTCCCACAAACCCAATCTGTCTACCAGTAAAGCAGAAACTCAGGAAATTCAAGCCTGATATGAGTATGAAAATCAAAGAGGAGGTCACCAAGCAAATCAAGGCCAAGGTCCTCAGGGTGGTTGAATACCCCACTTGGTTAGCCAACATCGTGCCAGATCCAAAGCAAGATGGGAAAGCCAGAGTCTGTGTTGATTATCGGTATCTAAACAGAGCAAGTCCCAAGGATGATTTCCCGCTACCAAACATACACATTCTGATCGACAATTGCGCCAAGCATATACTCCAGTTCTTTATAGATTTCTTCGGCGGTTATCATCAAATTTGGATGGATGAAGAAGACGCAGAGAAAATAGCCTTCATTACACCATGGGGGTGTACTGTTACAAGATGATTCAATTTGGTCTAAAGAATGATGGGGCCACCTACATGAGGGCTATGACTACCATTTTTCATGACATGATACATAAGGAGATCGAGGTGTATGTGGACGACATCATCATCAAATCCAAGAAAGCCACAGATCATATAGCAAATTTGAGGAAGTTCTTCAATAGACTGCAGAAGTACAACCTGAAATTAAACCCTACAAAGTGTGCATTTAGGGTCCCTGCCAGAAAGTTACTTGGGTTCATTGTCAACCGCCGAGGGATAGAATTATATCCATCAAAAGTCAAAGCCATCCAGGAGCTGCCACCGCCGAAGAGTAAGAAAGATGTAATGAGTTTTCTAGGACGGCTAAACTACATCAGCCGGTTCATAGCCCAATCCACAGTCATATGTGAGCCAATTTTTAAGATGTTGAAGAAAGATGCTGCAACTAGTTGGACCGAGGTTGTCAAAAGGCTTTTGATAAGATCAAGGAATACCTATCAACACCACTAGTTTTGGTCCTGCCAGAGCCAGACACACCTTTGCTACTCTACCTCGCAGTATTAGATGGAGCCTTCGAGTGCGTTCTGGGACATCACGGTGAGATAGGGAGAAAGGAACAAGCTATCTATTACCTGAGTAACAATTTCACTCCATATGAAGCGCGGTACTCTCTATTGGAACGTACCTATTGCGCCTTGACCTAAATAGCTCAAAAGCTGAGGCATTACTTCTATGCTTACACAACGTACCTCATATGAAGGATGGATCCTGTCGTTCCCCCCTTTTTCCTCTCCTTTCGGATTAGTCAGGGTTTTTTACATTATTGGGACAACTCATTTCCTTTTGTGAAAACGGATCTAAGGAATTTGAAGATTCGCCACCTAATGAATTAAGGTGCGTTAGGACACCTATTACGGGTCATTTATAACACTAATTGTATAACCAGAGATTGGGTAAGGGCTTGAAGTTACTTCAAGGGGAAGGTGTTAGGCACCCCTCGAAGTCCACAACTGTGAGTCCCGGCCAAACTTACTTTGTGAATTAAACAGGTGCGAATAAATAGTCTAAGCACACATAAGTAAATGAATAAAGGTTTTAATAGATTAGCAGTCTAAGAACACATATGTAAATGGGTGAAAGGGGTCCTAAGTTGTTTATCATATAGGATCATATACATGCAATGCCCGTAATCACTCCTCAATGAGGGGCTACATGTTGCATTAGCGCACATGTCATCATATCCTTTTACTACCCATTATCCCACCCCTTAGTGGTTATTAAGCGAGTTTTTATTAACGAACTCTAAGCATGTTGTTACCCGCACCTTCCTTGTGGTCCCGGAGGAGTTTAGGACCTCTAAATCTGGGTACTTCTAGACAATCCCTAAGGTGTTTAAAAGGGAAAAATCTAGGCGACAAACAAATAACAGGTAGGATAAGCAACTAGGTGAAGAAGCAGTTAGAAGGCTCATGTTCACATCCACATGTATTTAGGAAAATAAACAGCACGTCTCAAACACAGATTCAGGTATTTTTTTTAGAAAGAATCCTAGGACAGGATGTCTAGATGAACATTAATACACAAAACATGCAACACTTGTTTCAAAACTCAATGGCAGAGTCCTAATCAATTTGGCTACTGATTTTAAAAACCTGTAAGACTGGAGCAGTTTAAACACAATCAAAACACAGTTTCCAGTTTTATATAAAGACGTTAATAACCTAAGGCTTGAATAGGCGTGGGACTATATGCAATCTCAATTACAGTAGTTGTTTAAACAATTTGAGATTACCCAACCTATGGCCATGCTGATCTAGGTGATACAGATTATAACAAGTGATTTATACCAATTTGTATTTAGAGACATGATACCTACACGTGAGGCTGTTTTAAACCTTTTCATGGACAATTATTTATCTAGTCGAAACAGACGTGTTCATACAGATGCAAACAGAGTTCCTAGAACATGATACTAATGCATACAGGGATGACAATTTTTGTTAAGGTTATTTATTAACCTAGTAGCAGGATCTCTAAGTGAAAGTACTTATGTAGAATTAAAGCATGCAATAGTGATATATAGTATATTGAAGCAATAAATGTGAAGCCATAAGAACAGGATATCTAATGTAGGTTTAACATGGTTTGAATGCAAATAGACACAACCATCCTAGAACATGTTCTCTAATGCAAATTGCATAATGTAAAGCATATAAACATGATTTCTACCCAGCTTTACCCATAGGATTATATAGCTACTCTCCCTTTTCACTAATCACCCCAATATCTGTTTATAAATAATTATTACAGACCAACGATTGAATAAATTACATAATTAAAATATAAATTAAGCTATAGGGAGCCTGAAATAGGCCTAAGGCAAACCTAGGGATACCAGGCCTTCAGTAGTCTCACATGCCAAGAATTTCAAAACCAAGTTTGTGTCCAGGTGTGTCAGAGTTCCCTAAGGACCTCAAGGATCCCGGGCAGTGCTCACACCCAGGTTTTCCACAATAGGCACTAAATATGTGCAGTGTGGAATGGCTAGCCCCAGTGTTCCAGAGTTCGAAGGAATCTCAAAAGGATTCCAATGTAGTACACACACTGGAGGGACAAAACCTATTGACTTAAGAGTAAAGTGAGAGTGCTTGATATAGTTTTGAAAAGGTTTTTGGTAAAACAGTATGAAGAGGGTTCTAGGAGTGAAAAGGTTTTAAAAATAAGAGATAGTTTAGTGGTAAAACAAATTAAGTAAAAGTATTGAAACACTTCTTTTTTGAAATCAGAATACAAATCGATTGGGATTACTTAACAAACCGATTCCAAACAGGGATTGAGGGGATTTGGGACACATGGAATACACATCAATGTATGGTGGAGCACATAAACAACAATATGCATATAAATTTTCAAGAATTTTAATAAGTTAGTTATAAAGGGGTAGGTGATTGAGACATAGAGCAAAGATTTCAGTAAAGCCACATAAACACTGTACAGGATTAGGCATACAACTAGAATTGCTCTGAGAGTCTAGATAACTTAGTAAAGAAGATTAGGCAAGAACCTAAATGAACATGCTAGGAAAACATCACACAAGTATTTGTAGTGTAGACATGCTAGTCGTATACTGAACAAAAAAGGATTTAGACATGCTAGATAAAGCAGTAGATAGACGAATATAGTTAGACATGCTAATCACATATTGAACAAGACAATGCTAAGCAGGAAAGTGAACATGAACAAGAATGGAACTCATAATTGATGAACTTAAGGTAGTGATGAAACACATAGGGTCTAGATTTTAAAAATAATCAGGGACATAACAGTTAGGAAAAGAAAACACAGAGTGCAAAGCAAATGTTGTGCAATATCTAGCCTTGGCTTGTAGCCGGTTAGATCAGTGATTATCACAAGTAACAGAGAAGAAAAGAGATTTTGAGTGTAAGTGTGTGTTATGAACGTTTGTTTGTGTTTTTCGAAGTGAGAATAGAGGAGAGTATATATAATAGTCGAGGTCAGAGTAGAATAAGGTAAAGGAAATCAATAATCAGCAATTAAGGATCACAAAATCAATCACACAAAGAGGTTCAACATAGTGTTCCCTTAATTAAAGGCAATTAGCCAATGGTAATGACAGGAATTAATTAAGGCAAGAGGTTCAAATCAGACAAAATAATGGAGTAAATAATCAGGGGTCTAATTAAGGAAAGAATCGTGTAAAGGAATCAGTAAATATACAACAGTCAAATAAGGCAACAACGACTAATTTAAGGTTGTAATCATAGAAATAGGTAAGACTTAGGAATACAGATTCTTAACAGAGCAAATCAATCAACCAGATTAACAACAATTCTTGAAAGAATATATCGATTCCCATAAATAAAAATAGACTAAGTAAGACTTCATAAACACAGGGAAATTAGTCGGAAAATTGATTCAAACCCCCTAATAAAGATTAGTTAGGGAAAAAATCACAGAGAAATGAATTTGACAAAGGAAAATCGTGTAAGTCAAAGATACGGAGTGAATCAATACGACTAGTAACATTGAAAAACTCAGAATCGAAGCAAGAAATTAGAAAATAAGAGTTTCACATAAATCGACTAGGGTTTAAGTAGCTTCTGCATAAATCAGTCAAGAAGACTAAAGGATAGCCGATTAAGCATTAGAAAATCACAAAGACCTTTGAAAAAATGACTTGTAATGAACCCTAGTTTAGGGAAAAGTCAAAAAATCAGTTGAAACCAAAAAAATTCAAGGAAAAGCATGTAAGAGTTGCTCGATTTGTCTCAGATCTATACAAATCTGAGAAGATAGGAGATAATAAATTAGGTTTTTTTAAAAAGCATAACAGATACGAGAACATAGGCCTAGAAAACCATGGATTCATAGAAAAATAAAAGAGGTTTCTTATTCATGGTCGAACAAAAGCCTGAAACAGGCAAAGAAATCAAAGGTGCAAACCAGACCGCCTAGGTCCCTTGAGATCTTCTCAAGGATCTAGGAAACTGATCAACCACAGCAAGTATGAGTCCAGTATTGGACTGGCATGACAGCGAAACACCATAGAATGGAGGTATAAGCCGGTGACGGCGCTTGAAGGTGGGGGGGGGGGGGGGGGGAAAATGAAAAGGTTTAGGGGGGTTCATTAGGTTTAATTTTGGTAGGAAAATCCTGGACCGTTGATAAAAATGATCAACAACCAGGATTGGCTATGGCATTGGGTCGGGCAGGTAATGTTTTGGGCCTGAGTTATATTAGGCTGGTTTATAGGGTTTGGGGCTAGTTAATTTTTGGCTAACATTGAAATAAAAAGGTTGTTTGTTAAATACCCAAAGTAATTAAATAAAAAATTAATTTGTAAAATAATTAACTAATTACAAAAGTGATTTTATTCATGGAAATGTTTTAAAAGTAATTATTTAGTATTAAAAAAATATAATGGACTAATTTTGGTTGAAATGATGCAAAAATGTATGCATGGGTTATAATTGCAAAGTTATTGCAATTATAGCCAAAAGGTGCCAATTTGGCTATTTATGAATAATTGGACTTAATAAGACCATAAATAGTATATTAAACCAAAAAAATATTTTTGAAATCATTTGTGATGCAATTTTATAATTATTTATTAAAAGTAAAATACTAGGCAAATTAATTTTAAAGATGTAAAAATTGTGAAAAAATACCAATTGATGCTAATGCATGATTTTGAAGAAATATATGCAATTAAAAAATTATTTTAGTAAAAATTGGGTATCAACAGATCACCTGAAATATATCTTTCAAAAACCTATGCCCACTGGTAAGCTGGCTAAGTGGAAAATCCTGTTGAGTGAGTTCGACATTATTTTTGTAAGTCAAAAAGCAGCCAAAGGACAGGCACAGGCAGATCATCTTGCTGAAAACCCTGGTGAAGGAGAATACGAATACC
Source organism: Nicotiana knightiana (assembly GCA_005239525.1). Taxonomy (NCBI): domain Eukaryota; kingdom Viridiplantae; phylum Streptophyta; class Magnoliopsida; order Solanales; family Solanaceae; genus Nicotiana; species Nicotiana knightiana. The sequence goes on along the minus strand of ML392568.1, from coordinate 14,911 downwards.
TGAAAACGTATTTTCCCGATGAAGAAGTGTTATTCATATGGGAGGATATTGCTGAATCCTACGATGGTTGGAGGATGTTCTTTGACGGAGCGGAAAATTTCAAAGGAGTCGGTATTGGAGCTGTCTTGGTATCGAAAACTTGTCAACATTACTCGGTATCTGCTAAGATCATATTTCCCTGCACCAAAAACATGGTAGAGTATGAAGCTTGCATCCTAGGACTCAACATGGCCATCAACATGAATATTCAGGAGCTGTTAGTAATCAGCGATTCAGATTTTCTCGTGTACCAGGTACAAGGAGAATGGGCCACCAAGAATTCCAAGATACTGCCATATCTTCACCATGAACAGGAATTGAGGAAGAGGTTCACGAAGATAGAGTTTCGGCATGTTCCCAGGGTTCAGAACGAGTTTAGCGATGCATTGGCCACTTTGTCAGCAATGATACAACATCCAGAAAAGAACTTCACTGATCATATCCCAGTACGGATCCACAGTCATTCGGCATATCGTGCTCATGTCGAAGAAGAAACAGATAGGAAGCCTTGGTTCCACGACATCAAAAGGTATCTGACAAAAGGGGAATACCCGGAGCATGCAAACCATACTCAGAAACGAATGCTTCGGAGATTGTTCAACAATTTATTCCACAGCGGAGGAACCCTATATAGAAGAACTCCATATTTGGGATTGTTAAAGCACGTCGACGCGAAAGAAGCTTCTAAGTTTCTAGAAGAGATACATGTCGGAACCTGCGGCCCGCATATAAATGGTTTTGTCTTGGCCAAGAAGATACTCAGGGCCGGTTATTTCTGGATGACCATGAAAACAAATTGCATATGATATGTCCAAAAATGCTACCAATGTCAGGTATATGCGGATATGATAAAAGTGCCGCCAAATGAGCTCAATGCAACAAGCTCACCTTAGCCATTCACCGCCTAGGGAAGTGATGTCATCGATCCAATCGAGCCCACCGCATCAAATGGGCATCGGTTCATCTTGGTAGCTATTGATTACTTCACCAAATGGGTCGAAGTAGCATCTTACAAGGCAGCGACTAAGAAACTCGTGGAAGATTTTGTCCACGACCAGATTGTTTGCCGATTCGTAGTTCCGGAGTCCATCATAACTGACAATGTCGCCAATCTCAACAGCGATATGATGAAAGCAATGTGTGAGACCTTAAAAATCAAGCACAAGAATTCCACAGAAACTGGGGCAGAATTTTGAGGAGGACCCTCAAAATTCCGAAACAAGTTCAGCCGATCGCAACATATATAACAGTCAGAAATGTTTGTCCGTCCAAATGGGGTAGAATTTTGAGGAAGACCCTAAAAATTCTACAGGAAGAGAAGTCGCAATGTCTCAGATCATGTCACAATCATTGGTTCATTTAAAAAACTTCTAAAAACATATTTTTTACTATGACTTTGAAAAATACGCATGCTTGCCTTTTGAAATAACACTGTTTAGCAAACGCTACCCTCAATAATTTGAATAGGATCTTCGGACCGAGCAAAGGAAGTCAAGCAAGCTGACGGAGGAACGAACCAACCTCCCCTCTCACAGAACTCATGATTTTTCCTTGAACGCAGGAACGAAGAATATACATGCTTCAAAGTCACAATCTTCATAATAACCGCGATACTGAAGTCTACTACCTGCTAAAAAAACTCTAATATCACCGGCTATTTATTCTATTATACATGTGGCTAAGCCCTGCCTCCATATTTGCATAAGGATAAGCTCTGCCTTCATTTGCATGGGACTAAGCCATGTCCCAAATCTTGCATGAGACTAAGCTCTGTCTCCATCTGCATGATGCTAAGCCCTGACTCTATATTTGTATAAGACTAAGCTCTGCCTTGACTTGCATGGGACTAAGCCCTGTCCCGAATCTTGCATGAGACTAAGCTCTGTCTCCATCTGCATGAGGCTAAGACCTGCCACCATATTTGCCTAAGAATAAGCTCTGCCTTCACTTGCATGGGACTAGGCCCTGACCCGAATCTTCCATGAGACTAAGATCTGTCTCCATCTACATGAGGCTAAGCCCTGCCTCCATATTTGCATAAGGCTAAGCTCTTCCTTCACTTTCATGGGATTAAGCCGTGTCCCAAATCTTGCATGAGTCTAAGCTCTATCTCCATATGCATGAGGCTAAGCCCTGCCTCCATATTTGCATAAGGCTAAGATTCGCCTTCATTTGCATGGGACTAAGCCTTGTCCCGAATCTTGCATGAGACTAAACTCTATCTCCATCTGCATGAGGCTAAGCCATTCCTCCATATTTGCATAAGGCTAAGCTCCGCCTTCATTTGCATGGGACTAAGCCCTATCCCGAATCTTGCATGAGACTAAGCTCTGTCTCCATCTGCACGAGGCTAAGCCCTGCCTCCATATCTACATAAGGCTAAGCTCTACCTTCATTTGCATGGGACTAAGCCCTGTCCCGAATCTTGAATGAGATTAAGCTCTGTCTCCATCTGCATGAGGCTAAGCCCTGCCTCCATAATTGCATAAGGCTAAGCTCTGCCTTCACTTGTATGGGACTAAGCCCTGCATCTATATTTGCATAAGGCTAAGCTCTGCCTTCATTTTCATGGCACTAAGCCTTGTCCCAAATCTTGCATGATACTAAGGTCTATCTCCATCTCCACGAGGCTAAGCCTTGCCTCCATATTTGCATTTTCTTGCCGAGACTAAGCGCTGTCTCCCCGACACTATCTATTTTGCTCTTCTTTCGGGCTAAGCTCTACCCTCAACCTCACAAGATTAAGCCTTGTCTTATTTCTCTTAACATCATGTTACCAGATCTCATGGGCTGAAATATCGCCAACTTGTCCAAAGGCGTCATAGTCTAAAGGCATCATCCTCATAGCCGGAAGACGCCATGCCATGGCCTGAGGATCTCTCAAAGTTGCATATCATTATTCAAAGGAGTCATTGTTCGGAGGCACCATTTTCATGGCCCGAGAACATCATTTCATGGCCTGCGAATCCCTCATTGAACAATTCATGGCCCAAGACGTCATGGTCTAAGGACTTCATCCTCAACCGTCCAAAGACAATTCTCATGGTCCGAAGGGAATCTACTCCATGTTAAAATTTACGCACAAATATACGTTTGTAGCATCTCTTACTTGCAGGTGACACGATGAGAAACCATTACCCCAACAGGAGCAATCCTACTCCGTTTCCTTCATGTTATCTCAAACCTGACCAATCACCATAATCGTCCTTCACCTATCCCAAAATTTCGTGACCATCATTGTGGTAACTTCATCGGTATACTCCGCCGAAGAATCCAGAACTACACATGGCTTGATTCCTGTAAAACCAGGGATATATAGGCAGCTCAGAAACCAGAGTGCGACCTATATCTCTCAAAATACCTTGCTCGGTCAAAATTGGCCATCATATCTTTACCCGACAACTCTTTCATCCTTCACAGGTAAAGAAGGGAAACTGTTGATACACAATATTTTTCTTATAATATTTTTAAATGCATATATCCTTCAAAACTATGCATTAGCATTAATCGATATATTTCCATAATTTCTACATTTTTTAGAATTAATCCAGTATTTTTATTTATATAAATAATTACTTATTGCATCACAAATGATTTTATAACAATTTTATGACTTAATTCTACTATTTATAATTATTTTAAGCTTGAGCTATTTGCAAAAATATCCACATTTACATTTTTGGGTTAAAATTGCAATAACTTTGCAATTATAGCCCATGCGTACATTATTGCATTTTTTACCAGAAAATCGCTCACTGTATTTTTAATATATTGAGTAATTATTTTTCATCATTTTTATGCATATAAATCATTTTTTATCATTTACTAACTATTTTTACAAATTATTTCATCGATTAAGTGGGTATTTAACAAGTAGCCTCTTTTAATTTTGTTCAATTTCGAGCCTAGCCCATATTATTTCCCCAACCCATATTTTAATCATAGCCTAAATACCCTTAAGCCCAACCTACACCTACCCGACCCAAACACACATCAAATCGTGGAAACCTTACCATAATAAATCCCCAACCAACCCTAACCCCTAATCACTTCTTCAACTCGGCCGCCTTTGAATCCCTCATCCTCCTCCATTCTCTCTCAACTCACCCCTAACCCTGATCACCGTCACCGACGAGAAACCCCTGCTATGGTGTTTCCGTGCCTCCTCCGACAACCACTGGTCCCCTATAAGTCCTGGCTCTTTGATTTCATGATTCCTTGAGGAGATCTCAAGGAAAGCCATCCGGATTCTGCCTGAAAATTGTTTTCTGGCCTGTCTATGGCCTTTCTCGTTTGTGAGTATTGGTTTCTTCTCATTTTTAGTTCGAATTAATAGTTTTGACCGAGTTGCTTTCATCTCTATTGTTTTTCTTGAAAACCCTAGTTACTACTACTTGAATCCATTTAGATCTTTGTAGATTTGAAATGGTTAGAGTATTATCTGGTGTTTTCCCTTAAATATCTCCTATTTTGATTAACTGTTTTGATTCCATTTACTATCTTCTGAAATTAGGGTTTTCATTTCTCACAAGGGTTTTCTTTCTAACTTTTTCAGTGTTTAAAACTAATTGTTTCTTTACTAGCTTGACCGATCCTCGTGTATGTTTCTGTGTGTTACACTTATTTCTTAAATTCTTTGGTTTCGACATTGTGCTTATCTCTCCAAACCAATCCTATTAACTTATTTCTATTTAGGAGCTTAAATGATTTTCCATGTTAAAATCAGTATTTTTTAAGATTTCTTCTTGATTGACTTCTGTTAAAGATTTGAACGATCTCTTTCTTGTTAAAATCATAACCCTTTGGGATTCTTACTTGGTTGATTTCTCTCTAAGGATTCACATAATTATTTCCTATAAAATTAGTACTCTTTGAATATTTTACTGACTGTTTCCTGTTAATTGCTCTGATAAAAATCCGCACGCATAGATCTTATTTGTTTCCTTATTTGAAATTTTAATTGGTCACCCTTGCCTTAATTACTCTTCTGCGTGATTTTGTGATTTGTACTAATCCTTTATTTGGTCTGATTTAGATTGTTTCTTTAATTAAACTTTCTTGCTGTTACCGTTGATCAATTACCCCTAATTAAGGGGTCTATTACGGACTCCCTTATGATTAATTAATTATGTGACCCTATGATTGACCTTAATTTACTGATTTCTGATCCTTTTGCCTTATTTGTTCCACTCCTTAAGTGCTATAAACACACTTTTATTTTCCCCCTCAACGCACGAACAATAGTACAAAATACACACTCTCTCTCTCTTTTTTCTCTGCTACCTATGCTAACTGTTGGTCTAGCCGACTGAAAGCCGAGGCTAGATAGTGGAACTCTATTTGATTTACATTCTGCACTTTGTTTCCTTAACTGGTATGTCTCTAGTTCAATTCTGAAACTCAACTTTATGTGTTCCTTTGTGTAAATCTGTGCCTATTCCTACACTGGTTAATTTGCTATGTATTTAATTGTCTTCCCGTTTACTGCTTTACCCTGTATGTTTAAGTTTTCAAGTGTTTAATCGAGCATGCCTAGATCTCAGTTGTCTTGTTTGCATGTTGGTTCAGTTTCTGTTCACTCCCCTCAACTATTATGCTCATGTTAGTGTCTTAGATTCCTAATGTATTTTATTGATCCTAATTGGTATGACTAATGCACCTCTGTCTTCAACATGACTATTCCCACACTTTGTCTCTATGTTTTAATTGCCTTTTACCATGATTGACTTGTCAAGTCCCTAAATCAGTAGACTCCTAGTTGTTCTATACAGTTGTTGTTCCATATGCTCCCCTTAGATCTTTGTTCATGTGTTTCTAATGTGAAGCTTTCTATGTTCCCAACCCACCCTAGTTTGTAAAACTGATTGCTGAATGGTTGTGAGTCTGAGCACTCTGAGTTTGTGTGGTTGTATGTTGAATCTTCTTTTAGAATTGATTTCAAGACTGTTTTTCACTCCTGGGTTTTTCCTAAGATTGTTTCTATTCCTGAAAACCTTTTCACTCCTAAAAGTGTTATCTCTACACTATCTTTAACAAGTTCTTTCAAAACTATGTCAAGCACTATCACTCCTACTCTTAGATTCTTATGTTCTGCCCCTCCAGTGTGTATACTGCCTAGGAATCCATGAGACTCCTCCGAACTCTGGCACACCGGGGCTGGCCTTTTCCATACTGTATATAATCACTTCCCTATTCAAAGGATCTTGGTGTGAGCATTATCCGGGATCCCTGATGTCCATAGGGAACTTTGACACACCAGGACACCCTATTGGCTAGGAGACCATTGGTATCTGAGACTGTTTTGAAGGCGTGGTGTCTCCAGGTTTACTTTGGGCCTATCTGCAAGCTCCCTATAGTATAGCATATATTTATTTATGTAATTCATTCAATTCGGGTCTGTAATAATTATCTTTGTAAACAGGTATTAGGGAAATTAGTAAAAGGGTAGGAATTCTTCTACGATTCTGTGGGGAAAGTTGGGTAGAAATCATGATTTAGGTTTATACTATGCTTATTTGCAGTAGAGACCATGCCTTTAGACCTATATTATGTTACTTGAATTAGAGATCATGTTGTAGGACTATGGTGTTATATGCATCAGAAACACTGCCTTAGGATAATTACGTTTACTGTTTTTGCATATTAGAAGACACGTTATAGTTCAGTAATTCATTATCACTATTCTGCTTCTGCATAATCATGATCACCTAGAAATCATGTTATTAAGTTACTGCTTTAATTCTGCCTAATAAAATGTACATTCTTATGTGCATTAGAAATCCTGCTTTAGGATTGTGTTTATATTAGCTTTAAACCATGTCTATATCGCCTAAATCAGTAACCGTCTTGTCTATAAGGATGCTTAAAAGCAGCTCCAATGCCTAGACACCATGTTATAGTATAAATATGTATGAAATCGATTTCTTGATATTCAACACCTAGACCAGCATGCCTATAGGACTTAATAAGTTCAAACTATTTTAGAACTAAATTCCCAGAATTCTGATTGCATGTTTATAGGGTATTACAGATCCATTACCTAGGCAAGCCTTAGGTAATTAAGGTCCTATAAAACTGTGAAATTGTGCTCTTATTTTTTTTGTGTGAAACCGCCCAGGTTCAAAAGGTTCTAAAATCAGTAGGCAAACATATTAGGTTTAAGTCACTTCGCCTTAAAATCATGCTGCATATTCTCTGTTTGTCATGCTCATCTAGACATCATGTTCTAGGACTTTCTTAAAATTCTCTGAAATCTGTGTTTTAGGCATGCTAATTATTTGCTTATGTGTGGAGGTAAACATGAGCCCTCTTAATTTTTTCATACTTCGAAGTCCTGTTTTTTTCTTTGTTGTCGCTTAGATTTTCCTTTTAAACACTTTAGGATAGTCTAGAACTACCTAAAATAGAGGTCCTAAACACCTCCGGGACCACAAGAAAGGGACGGGTAATGCACGCTTAGTGTTCGTTAATCAAAATCGCTTATCTAACCACTAGGGGGGGGGGGGAATTGGGTAGTAAAAGAATATGATGACCTGTGCGCTAATGTCACGTGTAACACCTCTAGTTGAGGAAGGATTACCGGGCATTGTATAGATGTGATCCTATAGGCTAATAACTTAGGACTCCCCTATCTTATTTACATATGTGTGCTCAGACTGATTACTTTTTAAACTCCGTTCATCTTACTTACATATGTGTGCTTAGACTTCTTATCTGTTAAATGACTAATTTGCTAAGTAAGTTTGGTCGGGACCCACCATTGTGGACCTCGAGGGGTGCCTAACACCTTCCCCTCGAGGTAATTTCAAGACTTTACTCATATCTCCGGTGACATAGACTAGTTTCATGAGTTACTTGCATTAGGTGCCCTAACGCACCATAAATCCGTTAGGTGGTGATTCTTCACTTTCCATACCCCTCTCTCAAAAGAAAGGGAGCTGTCCCAAATGAATGTCGAAACCCGATTTCCGCGAGGGAAAAGGGGAGGGGGCATGAGACATTTCAACCTCCTTGATTCGGAATTTTAAGGATTCTCCTCAAAACTGTGACGCAGTTTAAACGCATACTTCTGGCAATACATTCTTTGGTGATTTCGAACATGATAAGATCGGGCAAACTTGCGACCTTGCCCTATTTTATGACCGTAGGGGTGAATGATGATTTTATTATGATGTGGCCGAACCCACATGTCAGCCTAAATATCCCCTATTAAATGGGAATCAGGTCAAGCGTAGTTTAGTTACATCAAATATAAAGTGCAAACATAAACTTAAACATAATATCTCTTGACTGCGTCCGAATTGATAGGTTTTGGCCAAATATCTCTATCCATTTCTTCAAGTATAAGTGCTCCTCCTATCAATAAACAGTGAACCATGTAAAGGCCTTGCCAATTAAGTGAGAATTTCTCCTTTTCTTCATCCTAATGTGGGAAGATTCGCTTTAGTACCAACTTCCCCGACGTGAATTTCCTCGACCTGACCTTTTTGTTGAAAGATCTTGCCATTCTATTATGGTAGAGTTAACCGTGACAAAGTGTGTTCATTATTTTTCCATCAATGAGAGCTAGTTGTATATGCCATCTTTGTACCCATTCCGCATCGTTGAACTTGACTTCTTGTATGATTCTTAAGGAAGGAATTTCCACTTCGGTGTGAATAATGGTTTCAATACCGTAAACCAGTAGAGAGGGAGTTCCCCCAGTTGATGTACGAACTGTGGTGCAATACCTAAGCAAAGAAAACGGTAGCTTCTCGTGCCATTTTTTATAATTATCTACCATTTTCCTCAATATCTTCTTGATGTTCTTGTTGGCAGCTTCTACGGCTCCATTCATTTATGGCATGTACGATGTAGAGTTTCGATGCTTAATATTGAATGTTTCACATATGGATTTCATTAAAATGCTGTTTAGATTGGCGGCATTGTCAGTAATGATTGACTACGGTACTCCTAATCGACAAATGATGTGGTCCCAAACATAATCTATGACAAACTTCTTAGTCACAACTTTATAAGATATAGCTTCAACCCATTTCGTGAAGTAGTCTATAGCCACCAGAATGAAACTGTGTCCGTTTGAAGTAGTGGGTTCAATTGGCCCAATGACATCCATACCCCAAGCAGAGAAGGGGCAAGGAGAACATATTGCATTAAGTTCGTTGGGTGGTACCTGTATCATGTCAGCATATATCATGCATTGATGACACTTTTGATCATACTTGATGCAGTCTGTTTCTATAGTCATCTAGAAATACTTATGAATTCCTATTGGGATAGGATCGATGAAATTCTTGTTTGGGTGTTGTATCATGGAAGAAAAAGTGACTAATGTATCTGCGAACTCATTATGAATCCTTCGAACATGTTTGAGTTCTATATTTGTGAACCTCCTGACCAGCTCTTGTACACAGTGCAAATATGGAAATATTTTGGTGTTCTTCATTGCCCATTCTCCTAGAATATGGTGCACTAAGATCTAAATCTCAAATTATCAGCATCTCCTGAACGTTCATGTCAATGGCCAATCCGAGTCCCAGGATGCAGACCTCATATTCCTCCATATTGTTTGTGACGACCCAAAGGGGTCATCACCTATGTTATTACCCACCCCGTACTTTCGAGGCCTTGAAAATTTTATTTGTAATTGCCTCAATTTGCGTGCACAGTCCGGGTGCGTAGCCGGACAGCTTAAACATGAAATTCTATGAAAAATACTAAGATTTGATACTAAAATGAATAAATTTGACTTCAGCCAACATTTTGGGTAAACAGACGCGGACCCGTCATTCGATGGTCCCGGAGGGTCCGTATGAAAATATGGGACTTGGGCGTATGCCCGGAATCGAATTCCGAGGTCCCAAGCCCGAGAAATGAATTTTTTAGCGAATTATTTTCTGAAAATATTTAAGGAAATTAAAAATGAAATCTGATTAGAAAGTGATGGTATCGGGCCCGTATTTTGGTTTCGGCGCTCGGTACAGATCTTATATACGGTTTAGGTCCTTTATGTAAAGTTTGGTTGAAATTGGGTTTCGTTTGAAGTGTTTCAGACTTAAAAATGTAATACTTGATATTTTATGAAATTTGATAGGATTCATGGACTTTGAAGCGTAATTTGGTGTATATGGTGTTGTTTTGGCGATTTGATCACACAGGCAAGTTCGTAGGATATTGTGTGAGTAATCTGTGAAATTCGGTGTCGTTCCGAGATGTATAGGTTAGTTCGGCACGTTGTTAGCGAAGTTAAAAAACTTAAAATTCCTAAGTTTGGTTCTTGAGGTTTGGGGGTGTGAATTCGAGTTTTAGCGTTGTTTTGAGTGTTTCAAAGGCTTGAGCGAGTCAATATTATGATTTGGGACTCAGTGGTATATTTTATCAGGGGCTCGGGTGGGCCCAGGGGCCTCTCAGACCCCGCACGAGGCCAAAAACCAGCAACAGCCACTGCTGGTGCACAACTGCTGGTGTGGCCGCTGGTGCGGACTTGTACTCGCTGGTGCGAGTCCGCTGGTGCGTAGTTCCTTCGCAGGCGCGACTCCGCTGGTGCGGAGTATTCCTCGTAGGTGCGGGATTGCACGTGCGATCCCAAAGTCGCAGGCGCGGAAATCCCTATGAGGAAAACTTATTTAAGGATAAAAAACACGGGTTTCTTCCTTATTTTTCAATTCCCAAACTTCATTAAAAGACCTTAGAGCTTGGGAGGGACTGCCCATAGCCATTATCATCCAAGGTAATCAATTTCTCCCCTAAGTTGTCAATTATGCATGGAATTCAACTACTTTTATTCTTGAACATGCCAGTTCATGGGAAAATTGGGTAGAAACTTCTAGGGCTTTGATAATTAGTGAATTATCCCATGTTAGCCATAAATTATTGAATAAATTATATAATTTCGCTCCTTAGGCTACGGGTAATCTATTCCTCCAAGAATTTTCGAAATCCGAACCCAAGGGCCTGCGGTCGAAATTTCCAGAATCGTCAAGAATGCTTAAATTTTGGGATTTCATGTTAATTCTCCTTCTTGGGAATGAAATTGATTTAATTATACTATGTTTGGCTAGTTATGAGCTGTCAAGAGTAGTTTCGGAGTTTTGGGCGCATCTTTTGATCTGGTCCTTGGTCCGAGGAGTGCTTTTATCGAGGTGAGTCTTCTTTCTAACCTTGTGAGAGGGAATTATCCCTCTAGGTAACCTTGACTGCTATGTGATATTGTTTGGGGGCTACGTACGCACCAAGTGACGAGAGTCTGTACGTAGTGGCTATTAGTGCTTCGTCTAGGTAGTTAGGACCCAACATGTTCATTGTTTTTCCCTGTTGTAGCCTAAATATGACTTGTATTCTTATGTGATACTTTATTGTTGTCCTCGAACATTGTGATTCCTAGATTGATTTAAGTGCGATAGGAGAAATCACGAGATGGGATCGGGCCGTACGCCACGACAGAGTGATGAATTACTATATTGTGGGATCGGGTCGTACACCACGGTAGAGTGATGATTGATTATATTGTGGGATCGGGCTTATGCCACGGTAGAGTGATGAGAAAGCATATTATCGGATCGGTCCGTACGCCACGGCGAGATTGAGACGACAGGATGAGATCGGTTCTTAAACCACGACGAGATTGGAACTACAGGATGGGATCGGCCCGTACGCCACGACAAGGTTGATACTACAGGATGGGATCGGGCTGTACGCCACAACAGATATCAACCTTGGTGGATTTTGGCTTGTTATTTGATGTGTAATATCGATGTACTTGGTTGTTTGTCTTTCATGCCTATTGTTTTCCTTACATCTTGCTTAATTTATTACTGTTGGACCTTAGTGAGTATCGAGTCGACTTCTCGTCACTAGTTCTTCGAGATTAGGTGGGATACTCACTGGGTACATATTTATGTATGTATTCATGCTACACTTTCTTTTGTACTTTACTGTACATGTCCGGAGGTTGGTACGTATGATCATCAGTCCGGTGCTAGATACTGACCGGGGTTGGTTATACTTCACGGTGAGCTGCTCTTCCTGGCGATTTCCTGGCAGCACCTTGGAGTTTCCTTTTGTTATTTTCCCATCTATTTCATTCAGACTATGGGATTGTATATATTTATGTATTCTGGTGTATTCTTATAGTTGCCCGCGACACTCGTGACACTAGTTCCTATCACACACGTGCGTACATTTTGGGCTTTTGGGTTGCATTTTCATACACATGCTTATCTTTTGACTCACGTATAGGATGTCTTATTTTCATGTCATCGGCTAATATCCTGTAAATAAATGCTTAAAACTGGTAAAAGTTGGATTAGTTAGTCATATGGGAAGGGTAACACTTAGTAGAATTTATGTTGGCTTGCCTAACCCCTTGTTGGGAACCATCACGACACGTGTGGGAAATTGGGTCGTGACAACGTGGTATTGGAGCTCTAGGTTCACGTAAGTCTCACGAGTCCTGGGTAAACCCAGTAGAGTCTTGCGGATCGGTACAGAGACGTCTGTACTTATCTTCAGGAGGCTACAGGATGTTAGGAAACCTCTATTTGTTCTTACTCTATCGTGCAGTCTATGATTTACTAAATTCATGCTCTTATTTTCTCAGAGATGGTGAGGACGCGTGCATCTCATGTGCCTGACCCGGGAGAGTGCCGCCCCCGCCGCTCGAGGCCGTGGTAGGGGCAGAGGTAGAGCACCTGACCATGGTAGGGGACGAGGGCATCCCAGAGCTACACCGGTCCCGCCGCTAGAGGACCCTATATTAGAGGAGCAGGATGAGGTTCCCCCAGCAGATCCGGCACCCGTAGACTTTATGAGGGCGCAGGGCTTTCAGGCATCCATGGGCCGTATGATGAGGTTCATGGACACCATGTCCCAGGCTAGTTTATTTCCAGCATACCCTGTCACTTCACAGGCGGGAGGGGGAGCCCAGACCCCTACTACCCAGGCCGCAGGTCCGACAACAGCATTACATCCCACCCCGGGTACACTGCTCGTGGATGTATCCAAGCTTGTAGCAGCAGCACCAGAGCCCAAACCAGTTGTGGGTGGTGACCAGCATAAGATGTTAGACAGATGGACCCGCTTACGCCCTCCAGTCTTCGAGGGTGAGCGAGGGGAGGATGCCCAGGATTTCATTGATAGGTTCAGGGATAGACTGCACAATATGGGGATCCTAGCGTCCCATANTTAATGATAAAAATACACGTCGTATGTGCCTAATGGAGTTTATTTAATGTGTAGGTGAGTTGGAAATGGAAGCCGAGCTAAATGAGGGCATAAACGTCGTAAAATACGCGCAAGAGTCAAAAAGGAGCTACCCGGGACAACCCTGGCGTTAGCCAGGCGTTACACCCCAAACGCCAGGGGGTGACTGGCGTTACCCAGGCGTTACACCCCAAACGCCAGGGTGTGCCTGGCGTTACCCAGGCGTTACACCCCAAACGCCAGGGTACCTGTTTCGGTGAAGTCCGAGTTTTAAAGGTTTTTAAGTGTTTTCAAGTGAGAATAGGAGTCTTTTACACGGTTAGGGTTTATCCCAACCATATAAATAGATCCAAGAACACATCTTGGAGGGGGGAGATGAATTTGGGAGCAAAATACACACACAAGATCATTGAAGGAGCAAGGATTATCAATTTTCATCATTTTTATTCGAGTGTTTTCAATTCATGCACACTTATGCAATTGTTTGACCATAGCATGAGTGGCTAAACACCCATTGTTCTGGGGTTGTGGTTTAGCCATGAATATTGTTATTCAACATTAATTTAACTTTGACTATAGTTTACTCAATATATGGTTGTTTCTTCAATTCTGTGTTTAATTGCTTAATTGTCTGGCCATCAATTAGGTTCTATATACTATCTATGTTATGCTTGGGAAAGCCGTATATAGATTAGAGAAGAATTGAAGAGAGCGCGATCTTAACCCTTCAGGGGAGCGGATTTGTGGTTAGGATAGGAATATACCTAGTCACCGTGCTTAATTAAACATCGTAATCTTAGTGCGTTCTAATAGATTAATTTCATAGGAATATAGGCGTTAATCTATTGAGAATAGGTGAGTAGTGCTTCGGGAGAAGGCTATGAGAGCGTTTATCGATTAATTAGCAACCATGAGTGAATTATATGAAAGGGAGAGTTAATTAGAATGCAATACGAGTGGTGAATAGATCACAACCCTGGAATATTTGTCTCTACTGAATACATAACAATAATTCTTGTCACTTGATAATTAGTTATTTCATAGAATCTTAGTATAAAATAGTTGCATCCTTGATTTTATTTTGGCTTGATTAGATAACGATTAGAGTGATTTAGCAAGTAGTTTACACAAGTCCTTGTGGGTACGATATCTGGACTTAAAATCCTATATTACTTGTCGACCACGTACACTTGCGTGTGCATTGGGAAATCAACCAACAAGTTTTTGGCGCCGTTGCCGGGGACTTGAATATAGACTACTTTCTACTTACTTGCTTTAATTGTTATTTTATTGAGTCTAACGTCACGTGATTTTTGCTCCCATCTCAGGAACTTTGATTGAATGCGCAGGGTCAGAAGCCAAGACAGACTTGACGGCTTTGACCCCGAACCTGAGAGATCATTTCACAGGAGATTGCGAGAGGCAAGAGATACATCTAATATTCAGGACTTCTTCCGATTTCCTGTAAACATGGCAGAGGAGAAACACATGGCGGTTTAGGAGGTAGCAATGCCCAGTATTGCTAATGTTACCTCCAGCATTGTGAAGCCCGGAATCACTGGGCACTTTGAGCTTAAACAGAGCATGATCCAGCTACTTCATGCAAAAGGGTCAGTTTATGGGTCTTCCACACGAGGATCCACAACAGCACATTCTAAATTTCTTGGAAATC
>ML392566.1:0-16308 GCA_005239525.1 Nicotiana knightiana | reverse complement strand
CGCAAGAGCCAGATTATTTTCAAAACATGATGTCCGCAGTTGGCAAATCTTTCTCAGAAGCAATCAAAATGGGAGAAATGGTTGAGAATGGTCTTAAGACAGGAAAAATTATAAGCCAAACAGTTCTCAAAGCCGTAACTCAGGCTGTCTAGATTGAATCTGATAATCTTAGCTACATGAACGAGAAAGATGAAGAAATCATGATGGCATCGGGGTTGAGAAGAGGTCCTAGGAGAACATCTCGAAGGTATGACCATCCTTGTCTGTTTTCCGATGATTCCCATGAGCACTACTATCCAACTCAAAACCCACAATACTCTTTTTCTCCACCTGAGTATGTTTTCCAGCCACCAAGGTACCCCAGAAGGCGAGCATCAGCACTGCAAAATCTCCACCAACCTCCACAAAATTTTCAAGTGCCCTATAACCCGTATCCAAGCAAAGGGTATAGAGGGGAAAAAAGGTTGAAACATAATTTTACACCAATAGGAGAGTCTTATGCAAGCTTGTTTGAGAAATTAAAGCATTATGATATGATTGCACTTATCCCTCCAAATCATGTGGACCCACGTGCAAGAAATTTTTACCCTTCTAAAAGGTGTGAATACCATTCCAATGCCCAGGGGCACGATGTTGAAAGATTTCGGGATTTGAAAAGAGAAATAGAAAGGATGATCCAAGAAAACCTGATTGTGATCACAGACAGTGACACCCAGAATATCACGCAGAATCATTTACCTGCACATGATGATGCACACTTTGTGGGGATGATGCGTGGTGGCATGGAGTATGAGAATCCTACTCGAGAATTTGCTGACTGAAGTTAATGATTTTGAAATTGGAGAAAGCTCTGCTGATTATGATGAGCAAATTTGTGGCTAAATGTCAAGCTTAGCAATTGAAAGTTCATTCCCTCCTTACTAGGAAGGAATAATGGTAGCTTGTTTTGATGTTTTTTCTATTGTATGGGTTATTCAGGGTTGTGATCCAGATTTTATTTGTTTTATTGAGTCAAACATTTCTATCCCTCAGTTCTGTTTGTGTCAGTCTTGTCTGTCTGTTTTGTTGCCATTTTCATTATCCGGGTTATTTTAGGGTTGTAACTCGGATTTTAGGTTGTTTGTCTTGTTGCTAAGCCCTTCCATCCTTTACACAATGAAATACAATTTGTCCTTTTGTGTCATTCCATGCTTAGTTCCTTTCTTGCTAGTTTTAGTGATATGACATGCATGCGGAAATTTTGGCCAGATCTTAAAAAACTGATTCAGTCTTGAATAAGATAACTGAGAAAGAGACACTTTTGAGGATGAATAAAGAGTTGAAATACTTTGGAATTAAGGTCGAGTAAAATTCACCTTCAATTCATTGTGAAGATCGGGTTTGAGGATTTTTTATCAAATGAAGCTTGGTCGAAAGTTTGACATTAATTGATGGAAAGTGTCTTTCGACCACGACACCAAGAAAATAGGCATGTTCATCAACACTATGATCTCAAAAAGATAATATATTTTGACGTTCTCGAGGCTGGGAGGCCCTTTTTCTTCTATCTAAACACTTTATACCCTTCTCTACCCATTTTGAGCTGGTGTCATTTTTCTTTGACCACCCTCTTTTGGAATCAAGTTTAGAGTCAAAAGTCAAAAGTGAAAATAAAAAAAAAAATGAAAAATCCATGCCCCAAGAGTACAAACTGGGGAAGCTCTTAGAAAGTTCAAATGAAAAAAAATTAGTCAAAGGTCCATGCCCCCCAAAAAAATAAAAGGTGGGGCAACCTGTTTCGAAAAAAAAATGAAAAAAGAAACATAAAAAAAAGATGAAAAAAAGTTAGGTCAGATGTTTGAACTACGTTAGACTTGATTCCTAAAAAAAAAAAGAGGATACCTAGGCAGCCTTACACGGTTCGGTCCAACCAAATAAGATTCCAAATAAGAAAAACAAAATCCAGAAAAATCCCTAGTAGCTAAAATTGGGGCAGAAATTTTACTTCCCTTTTAAAAGAGTCGATTCCAAGAGTTGTAAGTATGCAACCCAACATATTGAGTCTACTTTGAGCNTTTTAGAAGAGTCGATTCCGAGAGTTGTAAGTTTATAACCCCTCATTTTGAGTCTACTTTGAGCCTTCATGCCAACCCTCCTTTCCAACCCTATCCAAAAACCTTCCAAAAAAGACCTCCCGATACGCCTTCAAGAATGCCAAAAGAAGTATGCAATGAGCAACGATTGTCACGCGACATAGAACACTGTCAGCTGCTCACCAAAGAAAGCATGGAATCAGCAACGGTTGTCACACGACATAGAACACTGTCAAGTTGCTCATAAAAGAAAAAGAAAAAGAAAAGAAAAGAAAAATGAGAGAGTCTTACTAGTGAAAACCCTCATGGGCACTGTAAGGCGATGGTAAGTAGAGAAAAATAAATGAGAGAGACTTGTTGGTGAAAACCTCTTGGGGCACCACTGGTCGAAAGTGAGTCGTAAAGTTGATGCGAAGAATTGGCACAAACAAGCCCGACTTCCAAGGTCATAAGAATGGTGAAAGGGAACATTTGATCAGTTTGACAAATCGGCCATTAAGTCCAAAATGCATGTCATGATCATTAAGGCTAGTTACCGCAAAATAAAAGAAAAAAAAAAAAAAAAAAGAACTCTTCCTTCTGTCCTTCTGACAGGGGCATTGCTTGTTAATAATTGCTTCTTTGAATCATTGTGTCCTTCACTCTGAGTCAGTATTTGTCAAAACAAGCAAGAAAGGATTTCAAAATCTGCTACCAACTTTTCAGTTGCACAAAGCAAATTTGGCCAGCACATTCAATTGTTGCAGTCAACATGCATTGAGGATTCATGCAGAGACTTCCCCTCAAAATACCCTTGTCAGCCTACTGGGAGCAAGCAAAGATAACTGGTGATTCCCTCTAACAGTCAAATTGCTCCAAAAGGCAAGAAGCCATTCAAGATATCAAAAAAGGTCGCCTAAGCAAAGATCTCCTGTTGGGATAAGTCTGACTGAACCACAACTACAAATGGTACTGGGTGTGAAACAATCAGGGTTGATGCAGAGCAAAAAAGTTTCTTGAAAACTGACTCAAGTTGATTGAGCAAAAGCCAAGCTGCCCATGACTCAAGGCCACAAACCGACCACCACTTTTAAAACTGACAAAATTTTTCTTTGTTTGAAACAGGAACAAAGCAGTGCAAGGAAGTTGGTTCAAACAAAAAAAAAGAGAAGAAAAGAAGGAAAAAGAAAAAAGAAGAAGAGAAGAGCCGACAAAGGGGAGTTTCTCAAATCTTTGTCTTTATCTGTGTGCATAAAATGTTGCCTTTGCTCTTCACATTTTTCCTCCTAGGATAAAAAGTCCTAGTCTGATGGATTTTCCTCTCAATAAAAAAAATCAAAATCTTAGTCTGATGAATCTTTCTCCTAAGCTAACAGAAAAAAAAAATCAATCAAAATCTTAGTCTGATGAATCTTTCTCCTAAGATACAAAAAAAAACAAGACACCTAGTCTGATGAACTTTCTCCTAGGATCAAAATCTTAGTCTGATGAATCTTTCTCCTAAGATAACAAAAAAAAAACAAATGACCTAGTCTGATGAACTTTCTCCTAGGATCAAAATCTTAGTCTGATGAATCTTTCTCCTAAGATAACAAAAACAAGAGACCTAGTCTGATGAATTTTCTCCTAGGATCAAAATCTTAGTCTGATGAATCTTTCTCCTAAGATACAAAAAAAAATTGAAAAAAAAAACAAAAAAAAATCCTTTTTGATTCATTTTAGCATAGATACACAATTCAGTAATCTCATTTTCCAACATAGGGTCTCCATTCCCTAGTTGATTTTATTTTTAGACATAGGGTCTCCACTCCCTAGTCTTCTTTCCAACATAGGTGCCCATTCCTTAGTTGATGCCGGCAATAACCCGATGAATCTCATTTCCAGACACCAGCATAACCTGGTGAACTTTTCTTCTCCAGACACTGGCATAACCCAGTGATCTCTTTTCCCCAGGCAACAGCATAACCTGTTGACCTTTCCAGACACCAGCATAACCTGGTGATCTCCTCTTTTCCTGACAACGGCATAACCCGTTGATCATTTCCAGACACTGGCATAACCCAGTGATCTCCTTTTCCCGGCAACAGCATAACCTGTTGACCTTTCCAGACACCAGCATAACCTGGTGATCTCTTTTCTTGACAACGGCATAACCCGTTGATCCTCCCCCCAGACACCGACATAACCTGGTGATCTTTTTCTTGACGACAGCATAACCTGTCGATCTTGTCCAACATAGGGTCTCCAATCCCTGGTTGATTTTACCTTTGGGCATAGGGTATCCACTCCCTAGTCCACAATAACTCCGGGTGCACCATTCCCGGCTTTTCATTGCTTTCAATAATAAAGTAACATAGATTTTATTACAATAACTCACGAAATTTTCCTAGTGAAAACTGGGGCAGAAAATTTCGTTCGTTTGCTTTGATTTTGCGCAGGTTACAATGGATTCGAGACGACCAAAAGAAGAAGTCTCAATTCAGAATAAAAGAGAAGAAGAAAAAAAAAGAGTTGAACCCCAAAGTACAGAAGCGGAAAAGATGTGTACTTCTCGAGACAGATTGAAGTCACAAGCTATGCATGTCCATTCTTGATCCGAAAAGCTGTAGAAGAATGAACTAGCACCTGCAGCCAGCAAGCATCAAGATTCAGATCAGAGTCTGCATGAAGAACGAGCCAAGACTCAAGACCAAGATTCAGAAGACCCATAGATAGGAATCTTGTAACTCGTAGTTGATAGGCTTAGTTAGTCTTTCCTTTTTTATTTTGATGTAATAACGGGACCACGAACCGGAGCCTCGGACGAAACCTCGCTCGAATCTTCAACTCATCACTCCAAAACTCCTCGAACTACACGCACCTGATTCCCTTATAACCCGGGATATGTAGGATGTCCAAAACCAGGACTCGGTCACATCCTCCTTCCTAAGTTTTCTACACTTTTAAATAAAGGTCGGGTCAAAACATGTCTTGTTGCTCTTTGTCTGAAAACTCTTCGCGTTTCCAGTCAAAGAGGGACAGCTGTAAACATGTAACTTTTGACCCTCCCCGTGATTTTACACATTATAGCATTTAAATATTTAGTTTAGGTCTAATATCACTATTTTAACTAGTTTTTTGCTCTTTTTCTTTATTTTATCACAAAATAAAATTACAAAAAATATTTTTTATTATTTTGGCTAATTGATATTTCATTTGGTTAATTTTAGTTTATCTTACCTTTCATAAATTTTAAAAATTATACAAAAATTGTATGGATATTTTATTTTCCAAAAAAAAAAAAAAAAAGATAAGGAGAAAACTACAACAACAAAATTTCAAAAATATATTTAATTAGTTTAGTTTTAAAGTTTTAGGTTTTAGTATATATCGAGTAGTATTTAAATCTCATTAACTTATTAACTTTATGTATCCTCTTAACATTTTCTATTATCCTAGATAAATTACTGTTTTGTGAAGTTTTTATTTTATTTCATTTTAGTATCAAATTTTAGAAGAAAAAAAAAGAGAAAGAGAAAAAACAAGAAGAAAAGAGGACGTGAAAAGCAAATTGCAAAGGAAAATCAAATAAATATGTGGACCCCACCACCTTATCTTTCCACAACAAAATCACACCTGCACATTCTCATTGGGATTCCCTCACACTATTTTTATAACAGAATGATTCCCTCACATGGGGAGTGACCCAATTTTTGGGGCCAACTCTTTGTACTACTATATACACACACAATGGAGGAGCGGCCAGGACCTCTTCTTCTTCATTTTAGAAAGACCAGCGACAAATCACCCCTCACGCCGAACAGCCCACCTCGAACTTCAGCAGCCCATTTCTCTTCAGCAACGGCTGACCACCTCCCAGCACCTCTTCTTCTTCATTCATTCTCTAACCTAACGGCATCCAAAAAGCTTTCAGCCACCCCAAACCAGCCCTCTTTTCAACCAGAAAAAGGACCAAAAAAAAAAAAACAGGGGAAGGAAAAAAGGGCAAGATCTTCTTATTCCCCAAGCCACCATAAACCCACCTAAACTCCATTAAAACCCTGCAAAAACCACCGAAGAACCAACCTCAAAACCCCAGCACCAAATTTCAGCATTTCCCACTGATTAAACTCATCCAAACCCAATTGTTTTAACGCATCAAAATCTTCTACAAACAACCTCAAATCAGTCCCAAAAATCAGCTAAAACACTGCTGAAAATAGTCGCTAATCGTCACTCAAAACCCACCCAAACTAGCCCAAAAACATCACCCAAACTAGCCCAAAAACTGTCCGCAAAATAGCTCCAAAGAGCAGCCAAATGAGCTGCGAAACTGCTGAAAAACCAGTCCGAAAATTACTGAAAATTCATGATGAAAACTCCCTCTTCTTCACCCAAAAATCAGCAGCCACCAAGCTCTCAAAATCAGTCCGAAATCTAGCCCCGAAACAGCCCAGAAACGCCTCAAAACAGCCCCCTAAACTCCATCGAAACTCACCCCCCAAAGCTCAGCAAAATCGAGCCAAAAGGGAGCAGTAAAACCAGCTGCGAAATAGCTCGAAAACAACTTCAAAACCAGTCCAAAATCAATTCTGAAACTTCGTTAAAGTGAGGTGATGTTCGAGTTCGCCAGTTCAAGGTTCCGGCGATATCGCCTTTAGAAGTCTCCGATCTTGGTTCAGATCTCTAGCAGAAGTGTTAAGTCGAATCTCTCCGTTGTACTTGGATTTGAGAGCTCCCATTTTAAATGAAAATTGCGGCTAATTGAGGTCCATTTTTGCCTCTTCCGATTTATATTTTTGGTTGATCTCTTTTATATGTTTGCTCATGAACCTCTCTTTATGTGTTTTGGTATTTATTGTAGACTTTTCATTGGTTTAAGAACCTGATTTTTTCATATTTTGATTTTCTTGTTGATATGCTTATGTTGTTTATTTTGTGGTAACATGTTTAAATAAATCATCTAATACAAGTTATTGAGTTAGTTAATTTAGCTTAGGGAGTTTGGAAGGTTGAGTTAATTCCGCTTGGGTTATGCATCGTCGATCTCTTGCTCTGTTTATGCACTGATTTAGTATCTAGTTTATTTTATTTCTATAAAGATTTGGCCAATGAGCTATGGGATTTGATTAAAAAATGAATTGAAAATGAGTCATCGGCAAAATGGTTGGGTTGATTTGTTGTATATAGAAATAGGTTTTCTTTTAGTTTAAAATTTTCTTAAATATTTAACGGGGCCGTAGGTGAAAATTGACAGGTCGTAGAGTAGTGATTTATAAAATGAAAAGTATTGGACTTTAAAGATTAAAGTATCAATTAGACTAATTTGGGCCAAAAATTAAATCCTGTCAAATCCAATAACATCACAATCATGCGCCACTTTCCAAAAATTTATTCCATAACTGATGAACTTCACATCCAACTCAAACTTAGAAAGAAATAATCTTGAACATACGTAGTTTGCTTTAGGCGCGTAAATAAACATCATGACTATGGGTACGGTTCTCGTGGCATATTCATGATGCATAAATCCAAATTCGGGTGTGTATTTCATGTGACCTAACAATAATTAAAATAAACATGTTGTAGATCGTGGGTACGGTTCCCATGACATGATTTGCGATGTGTACAAAAAATAACAAGTGAACGACATCGTGACTTGTTTCAAAATAACTCCATAAATATTAAATGTGGCTAAAAAGTAAAAAAGGCTAAAATACACAATAGGTTCTAAGTATGTAATTAATCAGATAATTAGGCCAAATATTAATAGTTAGCGACCGTGCTAGAACCATGGAACTCGGGAATGCCTATACCTTCTCCCGGGTTAACAGAATTCCTTACTCGGATTTCTGGTCGCAGAAAAATTAAAACAGAGTCAAAATTTCCTCGGTTTGGGATTTTAAAATAAAACGGTGTCCCGGAGTATTGTCAAAAATCCCGATGGCGACTCTGAAAAATAATAATAAATCACAAATTTGAATAATGTCACTTTAAGTGGAAAAACTCCCTTATTACCCCTTCATTAATTGGGGGTAGTGGAAAAAAGAGGTGTGACAATACCTGACCGAGGGCACTTCTTTTCCTTAGAAGTAGTACTTCTTCAAGTGGATGGCATTCCAACTTGTTGGTAGGATTCTGTCGTCCATAGCTTCCAGCTCATAGGCGCCCTTCCTAGCTATGCCTCAGACTTTGTAGGGTCCTTCCCAGTTTGGACTTAACTTCCCTGCACCTGTTTCTTTCGTTGATTGAAAGACTTTTTCGAGGATGAAGTCCCCAATCTTGAAGTATCTGAGATGAGCTTTACAGTTGTAATAATGCTCTATGATTTGTTTTTGAGCTGCCATCTGTATTAGTGTTGCTTCTCTCCGTGGTTCAAGCAGGTCCAGATTGGTCCTCAATTCGTCGTTTGCTTCCTCCGTGGCTGTTTTAAACCTTATGCTTGGTTCGCCAATCTCCACAGGTATTAAGGCTTCTAAGCCATAGACAAGTGCGAACGGAGTTTCTCCCGTGGCTGTTTTTTAAGTTGTTCTGTATGCCCATAGTACCGATGGTAACTCATCAAGCCAGTTTCCTTTGGCTTTATCTAGCCGCTTCTTTAGATTGTTGATGATGACTTTATTCGTTGACTCAGCTTGACCATTAGCCACGGGGTGGTATGGCGTTGAAGTGATCCGTTTGATTTGCCAGATTTCAAAGAATTCTGTGATTTGCGAGCCTATGAATTGTGGGCCATTATAACACACGATCTCCTTGGTATCCCAAAGTGGCATATTCGCCATAAGAATATTTCGGCTTCCTTTTCTTGCACTTGTTTGAACGCTTATGCCTCTACCCATTGTAAAATAGTCGGTTAGCACGAGTAAAAATCGTATTTGTCCTTTAGCTGTGGGAAGGGGTCCCACTATGTCCATTCCCCATTGAAGGGCCATGGGGACATTATTGGATGCAATAATTCTGCTGGTCGATGCATGTTATTGGCAAACCTTTGGCAACTGTCGCATTTGGATACGAAGTTCTCGACCTCTTCTTCCATCTTAGGCCACTAGTACCCAGCTCTGATTAGGGTTTTTACCAAGGATCTCGCCCCTGAGTGATCTCCACAGTGTCCTTCTTGGACTTCTTTAATCACAAACTCCGTTTGGTTAGGTCCGAGGCATTTTTCTAGGGGCCCTCCGAACATCTTGCGATATAATGAGTTGCGAATGATGCAGTACCGTGCAGCTTTACGGCGAAGTGCTTGAGCTGTTTTCTTGTCTTCAGGTACGGTGCCATTCTGCAAAAAATTTAAGATTTCCTTTCTCCAATTCCAGGTTAAATTGTTGAAAGTTACCTTATTTCTGTCCTGGTCGATTGCTGAATGGAATAGATGAATGACANAAGGATCTCGCCCCTGAGTGATTTCCACAGTGTCCTTCGTGGACTTCTTTCATCACAAACTCCGTTTGGTTAGGTCCGAGGCATTTTTCTAGGGGCCCTCCGAACATCTTGCGATATAATGAGTTGCGAATGATGCAGTACCGTGCAGCTTTACGGCGAAGTGCTTGAGCTGTTTTCTTGTCTTCAGGTACGGTGCCATTCTGCAAAAAATTTAAGATTTCCTTTCTCCAATTCCAGGTTAAATTGTTGAAAGTTACCTTATTTCTGTCCTGGTCGATTGCTGAATGGAATAGATGAATGACATTTGCATTGTCTTTGTTTTTTACTTCCGTGACTGCTGCGAGGTTAGCTAATGCATCTGCTTCTGCATTTTCCTCTCTAGGTATTTGTATTACCTTCCATGTTTTGAATTGTCTCACGAGCTCTCGTGCCTTTTCCAGATATTGTTGTATCCGAGTCTCTTGAGCGATGTAAGTCCCCTGCCTTTTCCAGATTTGGTCGATTGAAAGTTCTCATTCGAGTTCTAGTCCTGCAATGACAGCTTCGTACTCTGCGTCATTGTTAGTTATAGGATAACATTTGATAGCATGTCGTGTCTTTTCACCCGTGGGTGAGATTAAGACTATGCCTAAGCCGGCACCTTTTGTATTGGAAGAACCATCGGTAAATAGGGTCCATAGACCCGGATTAGCACCATTAAAGAGTTGTAACTCTTTTTTCACTTTNAAATCAGCTAAGATCTGAGACTTGATTGCAGTCCTAGGCTGATATATTATTTCATGCTCACTTAATTCTATGGCCCACTTGGCTAATCTTCCTGATAGTTCCTGTTTATGCAGTATGTTTCTTAATGGATACGAGGTCACAATTATGATTGGATGATATTGAAAGTATGGCCTTAATTTTCTAGATTCCATGATTAGAGCTAAGGCTAACTTTTCTAGATGTGGATATCTAGTTTCAGCATCTAGTAATGTCTTGCTTACATAATAAATAGGAGATTGTCTTTTATTCTCCATTAACAATACTGTACTTACAGCAATTTCTGAGACAGCAAGGTAGACGTACAGCCTCTCCCCCTCCTTTGGCTTTGACAGCAACGGAGGTTTTGATAGATAAGCCTGTTGACATTCTTCAGTCTATTCGAACCGATTTTGCTTTTTGAGAACTGCAAAGAATTTAAAACTTTTCTCGGAAGATTTGGCAATAAATCTTCCTAAGGCTGCAATTCTTCCCGTTAGTCTTTGAACTTCTTTTTTGTTTATAAGTACATCAGGTATTTCCTCTATAGCTTTAATTTGATCAGGATTTACCTCTATTCCCCTGTTTGATACAAGGAAACCCAAGAATTTACCCGATTCTACGCCAAAAGCGCATTTTTCTGGATTCAGCTTCATATTATACCTGCGTAAAATGTCAAAGGTAATAGAGAGGTGCTGGAAATGGTCTTCCGCCCGTGTTGATTTTACCAGCATGTCATCGATGTAAACTTCCATCGTTTTTCCCAGATGTTCCTGGAACATCTTGGTCACTAGCCTTTGATAGGTGGCTCCAGCATTTTTTAAGCCAAAAGGCATGACTTTTTAACAATAAGTCCCTCTGTTTGTAATAAAGGAGGTTTTTTCCTCATTTGAGGGATCCATTTTAATGTGATTATAACCAGAATACGCATCTAGAAAGCTTAACAATTCATGACCTGCGGTGGCATCAATCATTTGATCTATATGTGATAATGGGAATGAATCTTTGGGGCATGCTTTATTTAAGTCAGTATAATATACGCATACTCTCCATTTTCCATTCTTTAGAGGTACTACCACAGTGTTAGCTAGCCAGTTAGGGTACGTTACCTCTCGTATCAAACCAATTTTCAAGAGTTTCTGTACCTCTTCGTCATTCACTTGGTTCTTGAATGGTCCTTGGTTTCTTTTCTTCTACTTAACAGGTACGAAGATGGATCTACATTTAGTTTATGAGTCATCGCTTCTAGTGGGACACCTGTCATATCTGAGTGGGACCATGCAAAGCAATCTGTGTTAGCCTTTAAATAATCAATTAACTTACCTCTTCGACCGAGGCTCAGCCCGTGCCTATATACACTTTCTGTTCAGGTTTTTGTTCACACAATGGAACAGCTTCGAGCTCTTCCGTAGTAGTTTTGATGTGCTCGTCTTCCTCCGGTTCATGAATGACGTCCGGTCTGGAATCTACATCTGTGTGGTCCAATGCATCTTCCGTAGTGACTTGATTCACCTTCTCGTGAGTATCTTCTTTCGTATCTGTCTGAACTCTTTCGTACATGTTTGGTCAATGGATTTTTCCTTACCGGTTTGGCCGGTGTTACCTACTTGGAAGATTCCCTTATCTTTTGATTCTTCCACCTCTACTTTTTTGTTGTAGTGTACCACGGAATTTATATTTCTCGGGGTTCGTTGATCGCCTCTAATTTTTTGAATCCCCCATTCGAAGGGGAATTTAATTAATTGATGCAAGGTGGATGGTATTGCTTTCATGTCGTGGATCCATGGCCTTCCCATGATTACGTTATAAGCCATGTCAGTATCAATGACTTGGAACCTGGTATTTTTTATTACTCCCTTAGCATAAGTGCTACGTTCAATTTCCCCTTTTTGTTATAACTGTAGAGTTATCAAACCCCGATATGGCTCGTGCCTTTGGGATAACTTGATTCCCCAATAGCATTTCTTCCACGACTCTTAGCAAAATGATATTTACTAAACTACCTAGATCAATCAACACTCTTTTTACGTTAGTGTCATGAATAAGTAAGGATATTACCAGAGCATCACTGTGAGGAAGCATTAATTTGTCGGCATGTGCATCATCGAAGGTTATATTGTCTGCTTCCAGATTTTCACGAACCCGCTTTCTATGTGTAATTGTGAACTTCATGGCCGCTTTGTAGACCACTCCGTTTACTTCTTCACCTCTGTGTATCACGTTGACGGTTCGTTTTGCAGATGGAGGTTTTGGGGGCTCCTGCCTGTTCTTCATGTATGCATGTTTACCTTTTTCACTAAACAATTCTGTTAAATAGCCCTGTTTCAATAATTGTTCTACCTCACCTTGCAAAAATCTGCAATCTGCAGTTCTGTTTACATGATCATTATGGAATTCACACCAGAAATTTGGGTTTCTCTTATTCGGGTTTGACCTCATTTCTTTGGACCATCGAACCTTATCACCCATATTTCTTAATACTGAAATTAGTTCGGAGGTACTTACATTGAAGGTGTGATCCTCAATTCGTGCATTACCTCTAGGTCGTTCATCTCGATCCTTTCTGGATCTAGATGAGGACGAGCCCGCATCTCTGCTTGGTGGTCTATAATTTGACCTGGTGTTTTCGAACCTGGGACGATTTTCACGTCCCGATGGTCCTAAGTAAGGATCGTACATGTTTTTACCTGATCTCCTGTATGATTTGGAACGTCTAGATCTGGTATGATCTTCATCTTTCAAATGAGCAATGGTATCTTCTTCTATTCGAAGTTTAGTATTGTACTTTTTATAGACACCATTCCATGTCGTAGCTGGGAATTCTCTCAAGCTTTCCTTGAGTCTTCTCGTGGCTTCAGAACTTTTGTCATTTAAATTGCTTGCAAATGCCATGGCTGCCCAATTATCAAGCACCCTTGGTAGTAGCATTCTTTCTCGTTGAAACCTATCTACAAATTCACGAAGTAGTTCTGTGTCTCCTTGTTTTATTTTAAAGATGTCCTTCATCCTTTTCTCGAATTTTTGTGCACCGGAGTGTGCCTTTATGAAAGAACCTGCAAGCTCAGCAAAAGAATCAATAGAGTTTTCAGGGAGAAGAGAATACCATATTAGCGCCCCTTTGGTAAGTGTTTCTCCAAACTTTTTAACTAGGACCGACTCGATTTCTTGTTTTGTTAAGTCGTTTCCCTTCACTCCGGTGGTAAAAGCAGTCACATGGTCGCGTGGATCGGTTGTCCCATCATACTTTGGAACGTCAGGCATTTTAAACTTCTTGGGAATAGGTACGGGTGTTGCGCTTGGTTTCCAAGGTTGTTGAGAATATCTATCAACGTCAATGCCTTTGATAACAGGTGGTACCCCAGGAATTTGTTCGATTTGATTGCTCTGTTCCTTAACCTGTTTCTGCAAAGTTAGTAATAAAGTCTGTAATTCCGAGTTATTAGACATACTTGGTCTCGCTTCGAGAGATTCATTAGGAGTATCTCCCCTTCCTGAGTTTGCCAACCTAGACTGAGGATTTTCCACGGTGATGGTATTATTGGGGGGTGGTGTCAGTGGTGCAGGTGACGCTGTTGGTAATCCCCTCATAAATTCTTGCAAAGCCTGGCTCACATACTCTGCAATCATTTATTTTACCCGATCTTATTCTACCGTTTGATCATTATTATCATTGTTGTTATTGGATCTTTCTGGGGATTGTTCCCTTGAACCACGTGGGGTTCCTGAAGGTGATGGAACTGGGGTTCCATTCCTCTGATGGTTGTTGTCGTTGGAGTTCGACATAGTTCAAAGGATATCATTTGTAAAGCAAACAAGATTATCAGATTCCCGGTAATGGAACCAATTTGTTTAACCAAAGAATTAGATGCTTTGGCCAAAGTTTTTTTAGGATGAACACGGGTTTCTGATAACCAAGGCAAGACTGATTATTGTAAGTAATTAAATAAAAAAAAATCAATGAGATGCACGAAAAGTAAAGTGTATTGCAATAGTAGTTCGGATGTCCTTTACATGTTATATTTTACTCCCTTATATAGGGAATTTCCTAATATAACGTCTGTCCTTTTCAGTGATTGAGCATTAATGACTAATTATGACATTAATGTAACGTTACAATGAGTAACTGTAATTGTTGCGTGAATATTGTGTAACGTGTGGATCACTAATTGAAGATCTCTGAATCTGCTCTTTGTTCCGCCCAGATACATTTTGACTGTGTCTCTTCATCTTCTCAATCAGGTTTAGACTTCCGTAGCTAATTAACCCGTGGGTGTGATTTGTCGTGCCTCTTTGCCTCATACCTCTTCATAGAGTCCCGTCCAGTTGTCGTCTCTTCATTGCTCCACGTAGACTGCTAAGTCATCAAGATTTATTACACGTGTGAAGCTCTTTTTTACCAATACAATATGAGCCCGGACGTAACATCAAAATTGGTTTGGTTATTCATTCTATAGTTA
Organism: Nicotiana knightiana; assembly: GCA_005239525.1. Taxonomy (NCBI): domain Eukaryota; kingdom Viridiplantae; phylum Streptophyta; class Magnoliopsida; order Solanales; family Solanaceae; genus Nicotiana; species Nicotiana knightiana. Next base: position 1,700 of record ML392566.1, on the reverse strand, counting down.
ACTCGTTTATCTAACATTCTTGATTATTTGTGTTGAATCGATTCACATATTTTTAAAATTGCATATAAATTCAATTGTTATCCGTTCTAAGAATAAACAGAAAGGCCAACATTACTAAGTGATATAAACCTAAATTTAAAATAGAAACAATTACAGAAATCGACAAGGCAAATTGTAAGTATACCAATGCTGAATTGGTTTCAGGAAATGTAGAAAACAATTATCGAGATAGTGGATGAAGTATATACGAATAAAGTGCTCCTCGACATCTTAAGCATATTTAGATGTTCAAAGTCTAGTCAGTGATAAGTCGGTGGTGTTCTTCTCCTGAAAACAATAATAAATTGGTAAACCGAAAACTTTGAGCAAGAAAAATTGAAGGTTCAACTTTCAAAAACCATCCTGTAAAAATAAACAGAAACTCATAAATAAAGTAACGAACGTTCATAAAATCCTTTTCCTTCTTCGTAAAATTTCCTTTTTTCCAACTGCATATTTCTCTCTTGTCCTTCAAAATGTTTGCAGAACTCTAAGTAATAATGTTTGAAATTATGCATATATGATCAATATATAAAAAGTATAAAACAAAAAAAGTTGAATTTTTCTCCGAAAAGTATAGTGTAGATCGCAAATAAATTAACTTATAATTAAGAAAGTGAGAAGTTTCCTTTTTTACATTAGAATACAGGTTGTGTATACACACACATATACACATACATAATGTAAATGTAGGTTCTTTGCCACCTGACATGTAATATGTTCTATTAAGGGTTGAACTTTACTTCCAAAGTTTCTTCAACGTTGATGTACCAAATTTGCTTTCCAGCATTCGGATAATGCCAACTGGGGCGGAGGTAGAAGGGCAGCATAACATATATAATATTAATTTTCTTTTTTTGTATGTACAATAAATGATAAATCCTTTTGGTAAAATTTTGTCTTCGCCACTTTCAATAACCCCTTTCCTTTCTCTTTGTGGTACATTTTTTTAATATGTTCGTACGTGTTCTGCTTTTATCGAAATTTTGATGTAAAATAATTCATGGGTACTATACATGTCAATTGGAACACTGGGAGAGAACAATGTAAGGACGAAGTAGAATGTACTTGCCCTCATGCATGTACATTGTCGACGTATTATTGCATGTATGTATAATTAAGTAATGAGTATAATTTCTGTGTATAGAGCGTTCATAATTTTCGTACTTTATTGGGATAAATAGATTTATGTCACGACCCAAAAATCTATCATAGTTATAATGGCACCTAATCTAACTCGTTAGGTAAGCCGATATTCATAATTAACCAAAGCAAGACAAATAAATGATAATTTGTTGTTATGATATAGATAAAGCTTAAATAAGTCTCACATTATCAACCAAATACGAAACATACTACAATAATCTCCCAAAATTACAAAGTCATGATCAACTAAATAGAGTACAATTGGGTCTCAAATGTAAAAATACTGTCTGAAATAAAATAACAGTAGGATAGATATGAAGAGGACTCCATAAGCTGCGAATACAGTACAACAGCTCACAACCAAATCTCCAAATCAAGCTGCTAAGCGCTCTCCTGAACGCTGCTTGAACCAATACTAGAATTTGCATAAAAGTATACAGAAGTGTAATATGAGTGATGTGTGGCTAGAATTCGTGATTTTAAGCATTATATACCTCGTATTTTATGTGCTTTAA
>ML392563.1:0-11276 GCA_005239525.1 Nicotiana knightiana | reverse complement strand
TTCCTTCGATGTCCCCCCAGGTATAACGCTCCTTTTGGTAGCAATTTCCTTATGATGTATGGACCTTTCCAGTTTGGGGCAAATTTTCCTTTCGCTTCTTCGTGGTGCGGGAGGATACGTCTTAAAACGAGTTGCCCTACTTCGAAGTTCCTAGGTCGCACTTTCTTGTTGTAAGTGCAGGCCATTCTTTGCTGGTATAATTGTCCGTGGCACACTGCGGTCATTCTTTTCTCATCAATCAGAGTTAATTGCTCCAGTCGGGTCTTGACCCACTCATTGTCCTCAATTTTTTCTTCGACAATAATTCGAAGGGAAGGAATTTCGACTTCTACGGGCATTACGGCTTCAGTTCCATAAACCGATAGGTAAGGGTGGATCCAATCGATGTGCGCACGGTCGTGCGATATCCCAACAATGCAAAATGCAACTTCTCATGTCATTGTCTGGATGTTTGAATCATTTTCCTGAGAATTTTCCTGATGTTTTTGTTTGCTACTTCAACGGCGCCATTGGCTTTGGGCCGGTAAGGGGTCGAGTTGCGGTGTGTTATCTGGAACTGTTCACATACCTCCCTCATCAAGTTACTGTTAGATTTGCGGCATTGTCGGTAATGATAGTTTTTGGGATACAAAAACGACAGATGATATTAGCATGCATGAAATCCACCACCACTTTCTTAGTGACAACTTTGAATGTGACGGCCTCGACCCATTTTGTGAAATAGTCGATAGCAACCAAAATGAATTTTTTCCCTCTTGAGGCTCTTGGCTCGATTGGCCGAATGACATCCATTCCCCAGGCGACAAATGGCCAGGGTGCCGACATAGGATACAGTTCTGATGGTGGTGCATGGATTAGCTCGCCATGTATTTGAAATTTATGGCACTTCCGGACGAAAACGAAACAATCTTTCTCCATGGTCATCCAATAATATCCAGCCCGCAAGATTTTCTTTGCGAGGACGTACCCATTCATGTGGGGACCGCATAATCCTGAATGGACCTTGCCCATGATCCTTTCAGCTTCTTTGGCGTCTACACATCTTAACAGATTTAGATCGGGAGTCCTTTTATACAGTACTTCCCCACTTAGGAAGAAACTGTTGGCGAGCCTTCGGATGGTTCTCTTTTGGTCTCCGTTGGCCTGCTCGGGATATTCTCTTGTCTTCAAAAATCTTTTAATATCATGATACCATGGTTGGACATCGGGTTCTACTTCGACCGTGTTGCAATAACCATGTCTTTCCTTGATTTGGATCTCCAATGGGTCTATGCGAACATTACCCGGATAGGGCAGCATTGCAGCTAGGGTGGCTAGTGCATCAGCTAACTCATTGTGGCACCGAGGAATATATCTGAAATCTACGGCTTTGAATCACTTACTAAGANCCCCATGATCAACAAATCTTCTACATCCATGTCAATGGCCATGTTCATGCCCATTATACAAGCTTCATATTCAGCAGTATTGTTTGTGCAGAAGAAACGGAGACGGGCCGTGGCAAGGTAGTGTTGTCCCGTGGGTGAAATCAAGATTGCCCCTATCCCAATACCTTTCGCATTAGCTGCTCCGTTGAAGAACATTTTCCAGGTGTCAGCTCCTTCCAAGATTATTTCGACGGAATTGATTTCTTCATCCGGAAGATAAGTGCTCAAGGGTTGGTATTCATCATCAATCGGATTTTCAGCTAGATGATCGGCCAATTCTTGAGCTTTCATAGCTGTGCGAGTGACATAAACAATATCGAATTATGTGAGCAAGATTTACCATTTTGCTAATCTCCCGGTGGGCATTGGCTTTTGGAATATGTACTTCAAAGGATCCAGCCTCGTGATGAGGTAGGTGGTATAAGCCAATAAATAATGTCGGAGCTTCTGAGCAACCCAAGTTAGAGCGCAACAAGTCCTTTCTAACTGAGAATACTTGGCCTCGTAGCTTGTGAACTTCTTACTTAAGTAATAAATGGCCTGCTCTTTCTTCCCGGTTGCATCGTGTTGCCCGAGAACACACCCAAAGGAATTTTCTAGCACCGTCAGGTATAAGAACAGAGGTCTCCCTGGTTCTGGTGGGACTAACACTGGAGGATTTGACAGATATTCTTTGATCTTGTCAAAAGCGTCCTGGCACTCATCTGTCCATTTGATGGCTGCATATTTTTTCAACAGCTTGAATATAGGCTCGCATGTGGAGGTCAACTGAGCGATGAACCTGCTGATGTAATTCAACCTACCCAACAAATTCATGAATTCCTTCTTGGTTCTTGGGGGTGGGAGATCCCGCATAGATTTTATCTTTGTTGGTCCAACTCAATGCCCCGTCGACTGACTATAAATCCTAGTAATTTTCCGGATGGAACTCTGAAAGCGCATTTGGCTGGGTTTAATTTCAAATCATAACTGCGCAGGCGTTCGAAGAATTTCCTCAAATGCTGCACGTGGTCACTTTGGGTTCTGGACTTAATGATCACATCATCCACGTACACCTCAATCTCCTAATGCACCATGTCGTAAAATCTGGCGGTCATGGCCCTCATATAAGTTTCCCCAGCGTTCTTTAAACCAAATGGCATGACCCGATAACATTATGTTCCCCAGAGTGTAGTGAAGGCTGTCTTTCCTGCATCCTTTTCATCCATCAACACCTGGTGATATCCGGCATAGCAATCGACAAAAGACTGCACCTCATGTTTGGCACAATTGTCAACTAGGATATGTATGTTTGGCAGTGGAAAATTATCTTTGGGACTTTCTTTATTCAGATCTCGGTAGTCGACACATACTCGGACCTTTTCGTCATTTTTAGGCACCGGAACCACATTGGCCAGCCAGGTGGTGTATTGGACCACTTGGATTACTCCAGCCTTTAGTTGTTTAGCGACCTCTTCTTTGATCTTGTCACTCATGTCTGTTTTAAATTTCCTCTGCTTTTGTTGGACAGGTGGATGACCGGGGTAGGTTGGCAATTTGTGTACCACCAAGTCCATACTTAGTCCGGGCATGTCGTCGTAGGACCAAGCAAATACGTCTTTGAATTCAAATAGGAGTTGAATCAAGGCGTCTCTAGTCTTTTCATCCGTGTGGACGCTTATCATGGTTTCTCGAATCTCTTCTTCATTGCCCAAGTTAACGGGTTCCGTTTCGTTTAAGTTTGGCTTAGGCTTATTCTCGAACTGTTCCAATTCTCGATTTATTTCCCTAAAAGCCTCTTCTTCGTCATATTGCAGTTCTTGATTCATTATTTCGAGGTTAGACGGCGTATTAAGATCAGAGCATGAAGTCCGCAAGCATGTCATGTTTTTTTAAGCCGCATTATTAGGACTGAAAATAAGAAAAAGTAAACAAAAATCAGGAAGAATAATAGACGATGAAATTTTGATTTCATTTCATTGAATTTGAACATAGGAGGGTTTACATCGGACTTTAAAGGAAATAATTTAAAAACACTTGAGTTACACCCTGAAATAACTCATAGTGCAGAAAGGATGGCAAAGCTGAACTATCGGGACTCCCGCCTGAGGGGGAATGGAGTATCCTTCCAGTTTTGCAACTTGGCGTCAGGCCCCATATACTGTACTTCGGCAGTGCTGGAGCCTTCTCCTGGTTGGACCATATGGGCCTCATACAACATCTGCCTCATTGCTCCGCATATTTCTTCTCTTTCTTCGGCCGTGAAAGGCTCTTCCTTTTTCTCCACGTATTTTGGCTTGACAAATGATGCGGTGATGTGCAGGATCGGCTGAGGCAATACCCAACCATTTTTCTTACGTTGGTCAGCCCATTGTTCATCGTCTGGAGTAGCTTGAAACCTTATGCCAAAAAACTTTTTCTTGGTAGGCAAAGTGACGGGTTCTTTAATTCCTTGCAAGTACACCCCAAGCCCTTTTCCAGGTATGTACCCATTTTTAATCATGTCGTTGGTGACCATAATTGACGCGTTTGATAGGAAGGGTTGAGGGCACGGGTTTCCTTCCTCATGCTGGTCCGCAACCACAATCTCGAAAGCCTGGTAGACTATGTGCTCGCTGCCCTCTCTTGCTTCCAGGAATAGGGCTAATGGGTCCCTGTAAATAGATTGCTCGTCTTCCTCATGGACCACGATTTCCTGGTCCTCATATTCGAACTTAACCATCTGGTGGAGAGTAGATGGCACTGCCCCTTCTGCATGGATCCAAGGCCTCCCCAGAAGATAATTGTAAGAAGTATCCATATCCATGACCTGGAATGTCACTTTGAAATCTACAGGGTCGATTGTCAAGACCAAATCAATCTCCCCGATCGTGTCTCTCTTGATACCATCGAATGCACGGACGCACACATTGTCGGGCCTGATTCTCTCAGTCCCGATCTCCATTCTTTGTAGGGTCGATAGAGGGCAAATATCAACCCCAGATCCACCGTCCATCATAACCCTTTTCACATAGTAACCTTCACATTTAATAGTTAGGTGGAGAGCTTTGTTGTGGGAAGCCCCTTCTGGGGGCAAGTCATTCTTGCTAAATGAGATCCGGTTAACTTCAAAAAATCATTCTGCCATTCTTTCCATTTGCTCAACTGTGGTATTGGCCGGAACTTATGCTTCGTTAAGGGTTTTGATCAAAATTTTCTGATGCTCGTTTGAATTTACCAGCAAGGATAGAAGTAAGACCTGAGTGGGAGACTTTCTGAGCTCCGCGATTATGGCGTATTCAGCGGTTCTCATATTCTTGAAGAATTCTTCTGCCTCTCCGGCACTGATCGACCTTTTAGGCGGAAAGCGTTTCAGCTTACTTTTGTTTAGTTCTTCCAGGTCGTGGTATTTCTCTGATGAGTTTATATCTCCTGTTTCCCCAGTAATCTCTTTCCCTTTGTATGTCACCACCGTCCTGTGGTAATTCCAGGGGATGACAGTAGTATTCTTCATGGGAGTTTGCGACGCGCGGCTAATAACCACGGGCTCATTCAGCCTTGGTGAAATTATTTGCCCCCGCGCCACATACATCCCTTTCGGCACGTACATTTTTGGGCCATTCATTATTGTCTTGTTGACTTGTAACCTTCTGGGAGGGCTCAACACACTTTGTTCCTTCATGTGTGCCTTGGGGATGTAAAGGACAACGTCTTTAGAGGGTCCCTATTCGTTTCAGTCTCAGCCTTTTCCGTGACCTGGGGGACGGGGTTACTCTTCTTCATCTCCTTGACTAGTTTGGGTGCCGCCTTGGGTTTTCTTTCCATATATGCGATAGCGATGATGGCCTTTAGAGCTGGATCGAAATCCTGTTCCTCGCAAATCATGCCGATGATGGGCCCATGATTGTGAATGGGCAGTGGATTGTTCGTCACATTGGGAGCTTCTTCGTGTCTTAATACCACTTTCTTTTGTTCTATAAGGCTTTCCACGGCCTTTTTGAGGGTCCAAAACTCCTCCGTATCATGCCCTCCTGCTCCGGAATGATAGGCACAATTGGTTCCCGGCTTGTATGATGTTGATGCTGGGTTTTGCCTGGTCGGAGGTACGGGTTGTATAAGCCCCATCTGGACTAATTTTGGGAAAAGGCTTGAATACGGCTCCCCGATAGGAGTGAAGTTGGGTTTCCTTGGTGGTTCACGGGGGTAGGTGTTGTATGGGTAGTTTTGGGGAGGGCGTGGATTATATGGAGCTGGGGGAGGATGGTTGTTTCTCGGAGGTAGAGCTCTATTCTGATTGTATTGTTGTTGCGGCCTGGGATGTGGTTGAACGTTCATTACCGCATAGGGAAGAGGGGCTAGCATAAGATGCGTCTTGGTAAGGATAGTAATGTTGGGACGCTTTGGGAAATGGACGTGGGTATTGTCGAGGCTTCCTGACATCAGAAACCATCATGGCCCCTTCTTCTTTNGTAGCATAAGCTGCGTCTTGGTGAGGATAGTAATGTTGGGAAGCTTTGGGAAATGGACGTGGGTATTGTCGAGGCTTCCTGACATCAGAAACCATCATGGCCCCTTCTTCTTTCTTTTTTCTGTTGGCTGCACTCCCGGATCCGCTTTGGATGGCTTGGGAAGTTTCTCTTATGGCAGATTGGCTCAGAATACGACTAGTTTTTAGACCATTCTCCACCACTTCTCTAATTTTGATTGCTTCCGCAAATGGTTTGCCCATGGAGGACATCATATTTTGGAAGTAATCAGCTTCCTGTGCTTATAGAAAGACGCTGACCATTTCAACCTCATCCATCGGAGGTTTGACCCTGGAGGCCTGCTCGCGCCATTTGATGGCGTACTCTCTGAAACTCTCTGAGGGTTTCTTTTTGAGATTGGATAGTGAGTTCCTATCGGGAGCGATGTCCACATTGTATTGGAATTGCCGGACAAAGTCCCGTGCCAGGTCATCCCATAGGTGCCAGCGGGATATATCCTGGTCCATGTACCATTCTGATGCAATTTCCGTCAAGCTTTCTCCAAAATATGCCATGAGAAGTTCCTCATTCCCACCTGCTCCCCGGAGCTGGTTACAGTACCTTTTCAGATGAGCTATGGGGTCCCCATGTCCATCATATTTTTCGAACTTGGGGGTTTTAAACCCAAGAGGCAAGTGGACGTGCGGGAACATACACAAATCTGCATAGGAGACGCTTTTCTGCCCGCTCAGCCCCTGTATATTCTTGAGGCTCTGTTCAATACTCTTCATTTTCCGAGTTATTTCTTCGTGCTCGAGGCTTTTCTTATCTTGTCCCAAAGTGACCTCAAGCTGAGGTTGTTGGGGATATGCATTGGGAGTAATATGAGTGGTATCCAGATGGACGGACGGTGTTTGGAATGTGAATGCTGGCGGCTCGAAACTTGGTCTAGAGATAGTCGGCGGAGCCGTGGAAGAGATTGGTGGTGCGGTGAAGATATTGGAAGACACACCGGAAAATAGGGCCTGGGGGCGAACCTCAGAAGGCCTTCCGGAAAAGTGAGTCGACATAGTTGGGGATGTTGGATGTCCCGCCTGCCCTGGGAATTATCTCTGGGAAACCCGGGATGGTACTGGGTGGTTCCCTACCATTGGACCATGCGTCCCACATTTCCAGCATGCGGCAACGTAGAGTCCTGTTCTCTTCAGCTGTTGCTGACTCAGACGTTGGGATGGCTGGATTTAGGTCTTCCACGGAAGAGTGCACGATTGGCAAGTGACTTTTAGACGTCATTTCTATTCTCCCTTTTGATCTAGTGAAGTAAGGATGGGAAGCCAGGTTACCGCAAAACCAACCACCTAAAAATACCTTTTAGATTGAACCAACAAAATGTTAGGTTGAAGTATTTATCACATAGTCAATCGCACGTTAGGGGTATGAGATGCACCTGAGCAATTTAAACGCTTTTCTACATGTTTTGCAACAGTTGTGTACTTTATCCCGGCTTTACTTCTCGGCTTTTCCCTTTTTATCATTCTTACCCTTCTTCTGTTATTGTTTCCGCTCTTTTATTCCTTTCTCGATTTCTTTCCTTATGGTTATGATCGAATCCTATGTGGATTGCCTACGTATCACGGCGCCGCGTGAATCAGATCATCACGTAGTTCATGCGACAAAACCGAAGGAAAGAAATACATATTTTTTCTAAAATTTTCGTTCATTAAATAAAACACTTATGATTACAGAAAACTTGTAGCCCACTTTTGGAATTTCAAAGTTTGCAAAACAGACTCGACACATATTTTCTAAAAATATAAAAACTACTGTGGACTCAGACATGACTACAANATTCTAACATTTTCATTCATTAAATAAAACACTTCTGATTACAGAAAACTTGTAGCCCACTTTTGGAATTTCAAAGTTTGCAAAACAGACTCGACACATATTTTCTAAAAATATAAAAACTACTGTGGACTCAGACATGACTACAACTAGAAAAATGAAATACAGACTCGTAAAACATCAAAAATACATCAGTGCTTCCGTTGCTCCAGGGGCCGGTGGGGCATCATTCGGCCTTGCCACGGGCCTGCGTGCTATGTCTTGCTGGAGGCGGTAAAGGTCGTCCATTATCTTGTGGACGAAGATCATAACCTCTGAGAAGAAGGTGGTCCGAGTCATATCTTCGCATTCCTGTAATTTGGTGACGATGTAGTCAGCTATCTCTTGGACCCTTCTCCTGATGATACCTTTTTCTTGAAGTAGGCGCCCGATTTGCTAGGATCTCTCCTCTAAAGTCTTGGCGTCTTTGTGACTCTGCTCTTGCCATTGTTGCAACTCTTTTTCCAACTGAGCCATCATGGCATAGCACTATTCCCTCTCTGTCTTAAATCTTTTTGCCTGTTTGGCCATTTCGTTCTTGAGGACGGCCAGCTTTTCCTTCAAGCCTATGACTTCTTGGTCAGATTTCCTTTTTAATCTCTGGATAAACTCTGCTCTTTCCTCTGCACTTCTTGTTAATCTTGCCCGAACTCCGGCCAGTTCTTCTTCAGCTTTGTCTAGATCATTCCCATAGTTGTAGACTTTATGCCTCAGACTGTTGATAAGCCTTTCATCAATTCTGCTTCTCTCTGGGTTCTCAGTAGCTGTTTTCAATTCCTGTATCTGTGCCCGGAGAACTTCATTTCCTTGGGTTAACCTATTTTTCTCCCCTTCAATTGTGGCAGTATGTAGAATGTTTTCAAATTTGATTTCCCTGACCTGGACTTCCAACTTGCTTATGGTAGCTTTGTAGCAGTTTTCCTTTTCTAACCAAGCCCAATGCTCTTGTGTTTGCTCGGTGAATTGTTGCACGTAGGGTCTCTTTGCGGATCGTTCTTGCTCTTGATGCTCCCTGCCTCTTATGCCATACCAAGAAGTGTAGGCGGGCGCGATTTCCCCTTTAGATAAATCTCTCACCCGAGTTTGAGGTTCTAAAAACCTGCACTCGTTCCAGATTTGACGGACCCTGCCTTCAGGAAATGCAGCTCTCGGGCATAACTCAATGGCTTGTTGGCTTAAATCCTCGTCATGGGGAACACCCTGTTGTCTCCCCAACTGGCGTAAGACCCGGTGTGGAGCATATGGCTGAATGCTTCACAGGCCCATTAACAGGAGATATCAAACCTTAGCAGACATATTGATAACCTCACCGACAGGGAGCCACCCGAACGTCCACTCGATTTGGTCAGCAGTCAATGAACTCAAGTATGAGTGCCAGGCTTCCGTGCCCTTAGGAAATTTGTGGCCCTTTACCCGAGTACCATGTTCCTCGATGCAATTCAAACTGGTTAAGCCGTAGTTCATGTAGCCTGGGCGGTGACAGAGGTGCTCGATCAACCAGATTTGTAGAAGCAAGTTGCACCCCTCAAAGAACTTTCCCCCAGATTGGCAAACTGTCAGAGCACGGTAAATCTCGGCTAAGACCATCGGTATAAGTGTGCCATTGGATTTTTTCACCATGAAATCTGCTATCCCCACAAGCCCGATATCTATGCATCCGTCACTTCTTGGGCAAATCAAGGTGCCCAAGAATGCTACCACGAAAGATAGCCCCCGGCGGGTTTCCCATTTGGCCTGATCTTTGTGAGTTAGATCAGTGTTGTTAGCCTCAGAACCCTGGGGATCTCCATAAAGTCTGTAAAGAAAATAAAAAGTGCAGAAACCTTCGGACAGGTGTGGGTCTTGGACGTCCCGACTAATGTTCAACAGATCCAAAAACTTATGTGGAGTCACCGTCCTGGGTTCCACTGGGTACCGACTTCTAAGATTGTCATTAAGACCAGCATACCCTGCTATTTCCTCTAGCGTGGGCGTCAATTCAAAGTCTGAAAAGTGGAACACGTTGTGGGTGGGATCCCAAAACGGTACAAAAGCCTCGACGATGCCCAACCTCGACTTGATTTTTAGAAGACCAGTAAGTCCCCCTAAAGCTTTCATAACTGACTTTCTACTAGCTTCCCCCAAGTCGCTCCACCACATATGGAGTCCTAGAGGGATTTCCTCGACTGCCCTGAAGGGAATGTTTTCAACTGTATTCATCCTGCACATTCATTTTTTGATTAAAACCACACAAAAATTTGAAAAGTGTTATTTTTGCAAAGGGTTTTGTAATAAAGAAAAATGGACCATCTTTGCGAATACGGCCCTTCAATACTTCGGGTAGGAAGTTTTTTTTAAGGCTGTGTTTGTGAATTGGGTCAAAATTTAAAAATAAACCACAGGCGGCCACTTTTGCAAAACGGCCTTCCGGTGCCCCACTTGGGCAATCAGGATATAATGGCGTCGCCTAATTTTATTTAGGGATATATCCTTTGATTTTGAAAAATAGAGTTGGACCCGATGACGGTTGCCTACGTATCCCACACCGGTGAGAATCAAACAATGCGTAGTTCGGAAAAATCCTGACTGATTAAAAATATACACCCACTCATTTTGTTTTGGAATGTTATTTTTCAGAAATTTTGGCAGATTTTCGGGATAAATACGAGGATATTCAAAACAGGGTAAATTTTCTATTCTACCTCACTCTTGGTTTTTTGTTAATTTTTTTTAGTTTAGCCGGTCAATACACAAGCTGAAACAAATAAATGCATACGTAGCAGGTACGATGCATCAGGGTAGTCTTTTATTTTTGGGGTATACCTGTCCTAGACGGACCCAACCCCTGTGTTGAGTCCCCTAAGTCAAATGCACGTGATGCAAATAATCGTTCCTACTAGGGATCCGGCATGAGGCTATGTTATACTAAGTTTAAATCTTGGGGTTTTGTTCTAGACCAGGCTTACCCGAGTGGACAGCTCGAGCCGAGGGGGGGGGAGCGTACCGGGAATACAGAAGCTTCACCGGCTTTGCAACTTGTCCGTACCTTGTTCTAAAATTTGGATATGACTCTAACAGAAAAGAAGTCACACGAAGTGCACACTTCCCAGATGATTTAGAAGACTCAGAGAGAAGAGGGGTTTCAGCACAATTTATATCCAATTCAGATAATATCAAAGCAGTAAAAAGCAAAATTTAGCACATTAGGTTTAAACATGTAAAAATCAGGTAATTATGAAAGCCAAATATAACAACTATTCTAAGCTCGTATTCTTGAACCCTGAATCAGAGATTCTGGGTTCGATCCCCAGCAGAGTCGCCAGAGCTGTCACACCTCCTTTTTCACCGGTGAGGGTAATAAGGGAGTTTTTCCAATTAAAGTGATATTATTCGGTTTTGGGACTTATTATTATTTCAGAGTTGCCACTCGGATTTTTGACGATGCTCCGGGACACCATTTTATTTTTAAAAATTCCAAACCGAGGAATTTTGACTCTGGTTTGATTTGTCTGCGACCAGAAATCCGAGTAAGGAATTCTTTTAACCCGGGAGAAGGTGTTAG
>ML392562.1:0-20371 GCA_005239525.1 Nicotiana knightiana | reverse complement strand
AATTGAGTGAGAGAGAGTTGGAAGATGAAGAAAATCGGAAAAGTGAACTTACCTGGCGATACTGGTGCGTTTTAATCAAAAATCCTGGGCACCCTGGCGTTTGCCAAGCGTTACACTCATAACGCCAGCCTACCCCTAGCGTTAGCCTCTTATCGCCAGCCTTGCCCTGGTGTTAGCCAAGCGTTAGCCTCATAACGCCAGCCTACCCCTGGCATTACCCAGGCATTAGCCTCTTCTCGCCAGCCTTGCCCTGGCGTTAACCAGCGTTATCCTCTTGTCGCCAGCCTTGCACTCACTTTCCGTCATGCTAATACACTTCTCCATTCACCCGAATTCACGTGCAAGCTCGTTAGTACTCAAAATTACACTAATTACTTCTAACTATTTTAAGATTTAATACGCATTGGGTTGGCGCCTTATTTAATGTTGTGGCACGACGATTACAACAAACCAATAGGTTGCCTCCTATGAAGCGCCTGATTTAATGTCGTGGCACGACGCATCATCAAAGCTATTTAAGGATTGTCTGGTGTATTAGGTTCAGCCAGGTGCACAATAGTCCGTTCATTGGCTTCAGTCATTCCAACATATCTTTTTAATCTCTGTCCATTGACCTTGAAGGTATTAGACTCATTTTCAGCAGTAATCTTCACAGCACCATAAGGAAATACATTGACCACTTTAAACGGGCTAGACCATCGGGACTTGAGCTTACCCGAAAACATTCTTAATCTTGAATTATACAGTAATACCCTGTCTACTTGTTTGAAATCCCGGTCCACTATATTTTTATCATGAATTCTCTTCATTCGTTCCTTATACAACCTAGTGCTTTCAAATGCCTGGCTTCTGAATTCTTCTAATTCTTGTAATTCTGTGATCCGGTTTTCTCTAGCAGTATCGAAATCCAGATTCAGCTTCTTCACTGCCCACCAGGCTCGGTGTTCTAGTTCGACGGGCAGGTGACAGGCCTTACCAAATACCAACTTGTATGGAGACATACCAATTGGTGTTTTAAATGTTGTTCTGTAGGCCCAGAGGTAATCATCTAGTTTCTTTGCCCAATCAGTTCTTGTGGCGTTAACAGTTTTGGTTAGCACACTCTTTATTTCCCGGTTTGATACTTCAACCTGCCCGCTAGTTTGGGGATGATATGGAGTTTCTACCTTGTGACGTACATCATATTTAGCCAGCAACTTTTCAAAAACACGATTGTAGAAGTGCGTGCCTCAGTCACTTATAATGACCCTTGGTGTCCCAAAGCGGGTGAATATGTTCTTCTTTAAGAACCCCACCACCACTTTTGCATCATTGGTGGGGAATGCTGCCGCTTCTACCCATTTTGACATGTAGTCATCAGCAACAAGTATGTACTTATTGCCGTAAGAGCTTACAAAAGGACCCATGAAATCTATCCCCCAAACATCGAACACTTCTACCTCTTGTATTGGATTCATTGGCATTTCATGACGACGGGATATGTTCCCCGTCCTTTGGCATNAAGGTTTAGCTTTCTATAATCCATGCATATTCTCCAACCCGTAACAGTTCTAGTGGATATCAGCTCGCTTTTATCATTTCTTACGACTGTCATACCCCCCTTCTTTGGTACACACTGTACTGGGCTAACCCAGCTGCTGTCGAAAATCGGGAAAATGATTTCCGCATCTAACCACTTTATCACTTCTTTCATTACCACTTCCTTCATATTTGGGCTTAACCGTCTTTGGTATTCCCTAGACGGTTTGTGCCCCTCTAAGAGAATTTTATGCATGCAATAAGTTGGGCTGATCCCTTTGATGTCTGTCATCGTCCAGCCAATGGCAGTCTTGCATTCAGAAAGTACCTGTAATAGCTGTTGTTCCTGCACATCTAACAACCCAGATGATATAATAACTGGTAATGTAGAGTTAGGTCCAAGAAATGCATACCTGAGGTGCGCTGGTAAAGGCTTCAGCTTTAATTTGGGTGGTACTTCAACTGAGGGCTTAGTTGGTGGGTTCTCTCTCTTTTCCAAGTGTAATGGTTCAATTTCAAGAACCCGCGACCATGTCCCTTTTCCTTCCAATGCTAATACCCATTCTGCTAATTCCTCACCGTTCATATCATCTAAGTTCATCAAACATGCAGCCAAAGGATCCCCAACAGTTAAGGCTGCATCATCTTCTTCCAGTATCACGTTCACGGCATCAATAAGAGAGCAATTAGCGAACTCACTTGGTCGCCTCATAGACTTCTGCACGTTGAGTGTGATTTCTTCATTATTGAGCCTCATCTGAAGCTCACAAGTTTCACAATTGATGAGTGCTCTGCCTGTGGCCAAAAATGGCCTTCCCAAGATTATGGGAATTTCCTCATCTACTCGGCAGTCTAGGATCACAAAGTCAGCAGGGAATACAAATTTCCCCACTTGCACTAACACATCGTCTAGAATACCTGACGGTCTCTTTACCGTTCTATCAGCAAGTTGCAACAGCATGGAAGTAGGCCTAGCTCTACCAATCCCTAGTCTTTTGTATATAGTCAGTGGCATTAGATTAATGCTGGCTCCCAAGTCACATAGGGCTTTGGCGAAAGAGAAGTTGCCAATAGTACAAGGAATTGTAAAACTCCCTGGGTCAGCCAACTTTTCAGCAATAGGACGTGTCACCACTGCACTACAAGTCTGAGTAAGAGTGACAGTAGCCAGGTCTTGGAAGTCAAATTTTCTGGACATTAAGTCCTTCATCATTTTAGCATATCCAGGCATTTCCTTCAATGCATCTATCAATGAAATATTTACCTGTATTTGTTTTAGCATGTTCAAGAATTTCTTATACTGCTCATCCTTCCGATATTTTGCTAGCCTTTGGGGGAATGGAGCTGGTGCTCTTTTCTTTTCTGTTATCTGTTCTTTTTCCTTTTCCACTACCACCTCAACTGCTGGCTCTGGGATTTCCTCAAGTTCTTTCTCAGCTTCGCCTTGTTTATTAACTTCACTTTCAGCTGGTTGTACTGTGCCCATACTCAATGGGGTAGAGTCATCAATTTCATTAGGTACCTGTACCAATGTGTTTGTCTGTCTACTTTCATGCCTCCTTTCTTGTTCTAGGTCCAGGTCTCTGCCATTGCGGAGGGTCACTGCCATTAATTGTTTTGGGCCCTGGTCCCTTGGATTCACCTGAGTATCAGCAGGTAAAGTTCCGTGAGGACGATTGTTAACTGCATTTGAAATCTGCCCCAACTGTACTTCAATATTTTTAATAGCTGCATCATGTGCATCTACTCTCTCACTGATTTTGGTATTTGACCCAATCACTTGCTGCATCATAGCTTCCAACCGTGAAAACCCATCTTCTTGTCTTCCCCCTTGTTGATGCTGAGGAGGGTAGTATGATTGTTGCTGATTTTGATGGTTATAACCGTACGGTCTCTGATATGGTGCTGCATTGCCTTGTGGTCTCATGGCACCCATATTACCACTATTCTGCTGTTGGTTAGAAGGCCTATACGGTTGAACTTGTTGACCCCAGTTTTACCCCCCTTGTCTCTGACGTTCATAATTTGTCACATAATTCATATTTTCTGGATGAGGAGGGTTATCACATTCTGCATTCCAGTGGTTACTTTGACTAATGCAGATGCATGATGTGCATAAGCCTCCATTGGTTGTGTCAACAATGTGTACCTGCTGTTTTTGCCCCGATTCTTCCACCTTCTTTGTAAGTATACTCATTTGTGTTATCAAGGTGGCCACGTTCTCTGCAATGGTATTAGATGGATCGAATGGCACTGAATGAACTACAGGAGTAATGGGTGCATTCCTTGTTGTCCATCCTGAATTCTGTGCCATTTTATCAAGTAGGATTTGACTCTCTCTCCACGTTTTGCTCAGGAATGCTCCACCAGCTGAAGCATCAACATTTGCTTTAACCGTATCTGCCAGACCCATATAGAAGTGCTGCCCTAACATTTGATCTGCAATACCATGATGTGGACAGATAACTAACATACCCTTAAATCGCTCCCATGTCTCTTGTAAGGTTTCAGCTGGTTTCTGTCGGAAGCTTAAGATCTCATCGATTTGTTGGGCAGTCTTGTTAGGTGGGTGAAACTTGTTCACGAATTGCTTAACTAACTCCTCCCATGTGGTAATGGAATTTATGGGGAGTGAGTTTAGCCAAGTCTGGGCAGCACCAGTCACTGAGAATGGAAACAACAACAATTTTATTGCCTCCTAAGTGACGTTTGGCTACCTTTGAGTTTTGCAAATTGACAGGAAGTTCTTTAAATGCTGTTGGGGGTCTTCAATGTATGACCCTGAGAATAGCCATTTGTTCTGCAATAAGTGCAACATATTATTTGTTATCTGAAAGGACTCGGTCTGTATTTGAGGAACCAATATCGCTGTGGCCAAATTCTCAGTTGTGGGTTGTGCCCAGTCATATAAAGGAGCCTCAGCGACTGGGTCTACCACATCATCCCCATGATTATTCCGGTTGTGTGGATCTTCCATGTCGGTTTCAATTTGTTCAATTTGTTGTTGATGTTTGCTTTTCCGGTTGGTCCAGTTTATGGACCTGAAAACTTTTTCGGGGTCTGATAAGGCTTTAATTACTTCACCAGCCCTCGATGAGTTTCTAGGCATGCACCTGCAACACGTTAGCAAACGTTAAACTTTCAATGTGAAAACGAAAATTTGAAGAAAATTGACTATATTTCAGAATTTTGTATTTCTTCCAACCCAATTGATAATACCGTCAACTCCCCGACAACGGCGCCAAAATTTGATCACGCTCAACTATGTCTTATAAAATACTAAGCGGGCGTTGCAAATATAATCCGGGGCATTACGCCCAGAGTCGATCCCACAAGAAATTTACGTATCAATCAAGCCGTCAGAATATAAAACTTTTACTTAACCAGTTTTCTCTAAGCTTTTGAATATCAATTGGTGATGTATTATTATTTCTACTGACAATAATGATAAACTAACAATGACTAACAATATGATTTAAACAATTATAATAAAGGTCTAAGGTTATGGTATCCCCCGTTGGTGAACTTACTTCTCAGATATTTTCTATAACTTGACTAATTCTTTATATCAATCATGAACATTCTATCTACCATAAATCTCTCTCAAGTAATTATGGTAATTTACTAGTCGTACTCTCTCAAGTTACGCTAGCCAAATTGCATTACAGTTCACTTTAGATTGCACCCGAAGTATCGTTATTTCTAATCCAACTTCTAAACCCTTGGTTATGACTTTCGTTTATACTCTAGGAGTGGTGTTGTTCAAACAATTACCTGAATATGCACTCTCTCTCGAGTAGATGCATACTAAATAGGCACATCTAATTGATGGCCATTCAATTAACTACAACAAGAATGGAGTTGAACAAATATAGATTAAATAACCAATCAAAATTATATTAATACCACCATAAGTTTGTCCCCAACGGGTTCCACCAAAACCCTAGATTACAAAAATTAGCTACTCATATTCATAAATATCAAATCTAAAATAACTTGCATAATTGAATTACAGAGTAATGAACTAAGGAGATAAAAATCAATGTTTTTGCTTTGCTGAGTAGTAATCCATAGGTTTTCCTTTACTTTGATGATTTCCTCTTTTCGAATCCTTCGTATGTCTTTCGATCCTCGAAAATCCCCGTTAAGTTGTGTTTTAGGGGTCTATTTATATGTTTAGGACAAACCCTAAACATGTAGGAGACTTCTATTCCAACCGGGAAACACTTAAGCTCGTCAAAACTCGGAATTGACCGAAACAGGGGCCTGGCGTTTGGGCCCTGGCGCCTGGCTAACGCTAGGCTAAGGCTGGCGTTTGGACTCTAACGCCTGGCTAACACCAGGCAGGGTCAGGCGTTTGGGCTCTAGCGCCCAGCTATAGCCCGGTGCACTCCTCCTCGCCTCTTGAGCGTATTTTCGATGTATTTTCATCCATTTAGCTCGGTTTCCATCTCCAATTCACCTACACATGAAATAGACTCTATTATGCACATAATAAGTGTATTTTTATCATTAACGCACATAAAATGTAGTGCATATAACATGGTAAACCATGAATTCTAGCCTCGCATCAAAAACCAAACCGCAAACGGCACCAAACCGACAAACCAAGTCAAACCGAAAAAAAACTTGACTAGTGGTTTGGTATTTAAAAAAAATCCGACTACAAATAGTTTGGTTTGGTATTAACTAAAAAAAGTCAACCCGCTAC
Organism: Nicotiana knightiana; assembly: GCA_005239525.1. Taxonomy (NCBI): domain Eukaryota; kingdom Viridiplantae; phylum Streptophyta; class Magnoliopsida; order Solanales; family Solanaceae; genus Nicotiana; species Nicotiana knightiana. The sequence continues at coordinate 14,142 of ML392562.1, read as the reverse complement.
TAAACCAACATGATATATATATATATATATATATATATATATATAATTTTTAAAATTATTTTATACATAAACTTTTTTATTATAATATAATGAATATAATTTTATTTAACTTTGTTTTTATTTTTTAACATCAGATTTGGGTTGCAATTTATGCCTACTGTCCATAGATCACTTAGGTAAAAAAGCCCAAACCATTACACCCAACCCACGTATTGATGTTTAGTTCACTTCCAAAGTTGGAGAGAAGAAACTTTCGTTCACTTCCAAAGTTAAGAGAGAAGCAAAACCTACAGCCACACATCTTGAGATCTTCCTTTTCAATTCAATTTCAGTTCGTCCGATTCAAGGTTCATTCGTCCCAACCCAGTTTAATTTCGAATCAACTCATCTTGATTTGGGGTAAGTTTGTATCGTTCTTTAATATGTTAACAACCTTAATGTTCTGTATCTTTCACAATGGGAATGGGTGGTACACCCAGGATTATCATGTCAGAGCTACATCAAGGAATCCATAAGTTCAAACACAAAATGTTGGCTCGTTCGAATTCTTTGGTTTCTTGCTAACTTATATAGGATTTTGTAGCCACTTATTTGCATATATAGGTATATATGGATGCTTTATGTTGTAAGTTTAGGTAGATATTCATATATGTAAATGGTATTGATTATCTAGTGTGGGGAAAAGTTTATGGTACTATCATTTGAGGTATCAACATTAGTCTAAAATAAATTTAAGTGTTGAACTTAGTTTAAACCTCACTTTATTTTAGGGTTCAGCGATTGAGGTATCATTTCTTTGTTGTTTATGTGCTAGAGCTCACTGTGATGGTAATTCTTTGCTTAAATAGGACAAATGTTGTTATGTTTTGCCTTCTGTTTCCATGTGCAGTGACTCTCTTTTCGGATGGAAACTACACCTTCTGCACTAGATGTGGAGATGATTATCAAAATTCCTCCGACTATGCCAACGAAATCTCAACAGCAAGGTAAAGGAACTCCTCATCGACACACTCTTCCTAAAAAGCAAAAAATAACAACTCCTCTAGTGCTTTCTAAATTTGGGAATACTGATAGAGAGACGTCATAGATTTGGGATCATTTCTCCAAATTTATTGATAAAGGAGGTAAATGTAGGAAAAAATATAATTATTGTCCTAAAACCTTTGCGCCCGAAAGCATCAATGGGACTACTATGTTATGGACACACATAAATGTGAAATGTCACAAGTCCCCCTTTAGATTCGTTGATAAAAGGCAATCTACACTAAAACCTACCAAAGAAGGTTGGCTAGCAGGTGGTTTGGTTTCTACTTTCTACTGAAAGGGTGGTGTATAATGTGGATGAGATTAGGAGGGCCATTGCTAAATTTGTAATTATTAATGAGAAACCATTTAGAATTGTTGAGGGAGAAGGATTTAAGAAACTAATGGCTACAGCTTTGCCAAATTTTAAATTACCTTCTCGTGTAACTTGCTCGACATTGTTTGAAGATTTATCAAGAAGAGAAAGAAAAGCTTAAAGAGCTTATCAAGAACCAACGTATATGTCTTACTAGTGATACATGTACATCACTCCGAAATTTCACTTATATGATTGTCACTGCACATTGGATTGATGATCAATGGAATCTACAAAAGAAAATTCTAAACTTTTTCCAAACACCAGATCACAAGGGTGAGACTATTGCTAAGGGGATTGAGGAATGTTTATTAGGTTCAGGCATTGAGAACTTGTTTACAGTGACCCTAGATAATGCAACTGCTAATGATGTTGCCATTAAGCATTTGAAGGTGCTTATTAATGATTGGAAAGGGGGAATACTTGGAAATACGATTTTACATGTTAGGTGTAATGTTCATATTTTGAACTTGATTGTAAAAGATGGGTTAGATGAACAAATTGAGCTCATTTCTCGTATAAGGAGTGCGGTAAAATATGTTAGGTCTTCTGCTTCAAGGTTTGCTTCTTTCAAGTCATTTGTTGAGAAAGTTAAGATAGATATTCATGGTCTTGTAAGTTTTGATGTTGAAACTACATGGAACTTGACATATACAATGTTAGATAAAACTTTAAAATTTGAAAAAGCTTTTAAAAAAATGTATTTCGAGGACCAGAAGTACCAAAAGTACTGTCGAGAAATAAATACAATAAGAGGAAATCCATCAACAGATGATTGGAAGAATGTGAAAGCTTTTGTCAAGTTTCTTAACATTTTCTACCAGACAACTTTGAAATTTTCAAGCAGTTTGTATGCTACTTCCAACCCTTTCTTCCATGAATTTTTTAATCTTCGAAATGATATTATTAAATATACTAAAAGTGATGATCTTATTTTTGTTGATATGGCAAAAAAGGATGAAAAGTAATCTTGAGAAATATTGGGGTAAATTTGAGAGTATGAATATGCTACTAATTGTTGTTGTTGTTGTTGTGTTAGATCCCAGATACAAGATGAAGTATGTGAACTACATTTTTTCCATTGCATATGGTTCTTTGTTGGGAAGAATAAATTCTGAAGATGTGGCGAGTATTTTGAGTCGCTTATATAATCACTACAATGATTCTTTCTCTGAGGATTCTAATGACAATATTGAAGGTGACATTGGTAAGACGAGTGAACCTGGTAATTTGTTGCAATCTCATTGGGAGAAATATATGGAAGAGGAGAGAAATAGTGAAAGAAAATCCGATCTTGAGATATACTTGATGGATAATGTGGTGAAAATCAAGAATTTTAGTATCTTGGGTTGGTGAAAAGCTTCACACAGTAAATATTCAATTGTTTCAAAAATTGCTAGGGATGTTCTTTCTATTCTTATTCTACTGTTGCATCTGAGTCGGCTTTTAGTACAGTGGTCAATTCTTGATACTTATCGGAGTTCTTTATCGCAAAAAATGGTAGAAGCTATTATTTGTACTCAACAATGGATACGATCACCTTCTAAAGAATGCAAGTTTGAAGACATTTTGGAGGAAGTCCAGAAACTTGAGCAAACTGAAGAAGGTAATTTAATATCTTCAATTATTAATCAAATATGGTTCTGTTTATTTTATTTTATTTAGTACAAATTGTTTCTTTTCTCACAGAATATACAGACTCGCCTTTGAGGATTGATTAGTCAGTTCTGTTCATGATGTTACAACTCATGATGGAATAAAGGCTTGTATCAATAGCTACTAGTTGCACGAAGTTTTTCAATTAACCAAAACTTCTTAAGTTTACTTGAGACAATTGTGAATTGTAATAGTCTAGATGATCTTAGAGTATTACTCCATCAACTCTAATGTAGTTTATAGTTTTACCATATTCTGTTTCGCATCTAATAATATTGGTAGGGGTTAGAGTAAAATAATGAATTTCTCTAGAAATTGTTTACTTGTTGAAGTTATTTTTTAGCAATTAACCTTGGATTTAAGTGTTGAAATTGGTAGCAAGCAGAGGCATATCAACTTGATGTCATGGGTTCATTCTGTCTAGTGATATGGATATGCTATTGTGTGTGTTAGCTAGTTTTAACAGGTATTATGTTCAGTGTTATGTATGTTTTTTTGTGTGTGTTAGCTAATTTTAACAGGGAAAAAATACTTGTTGAATTGAGTAAATTTAAATACTTATGGGAGTTTGCTCTATGTGCTAAATATGTTTAATCTCAATTATCTTTTGACTTTTCTCTTGTGCCTCTTCATTTAAGTCCTAGCGCTGCCCATTGAAGTTGATTTGAAATTTATTGAACTTGTTGGCTATTCTTAAGTGTCGAAGAATTTTTGACACCGAACTACAAAAATTCGAGAAACCCGAAAAATTCGAGAAATCCGAGAAAATCGAAAGCTGAAAAACCCGAGTGTTATTGATTTGGTTTGGTTTATAAATATAAAACTCCGACACCTTTAGTTTGGTTTGGTAAAGAAAAAAACAGAACCAACCCGACCTATGTACACCCCTACTAACAAGTTCTCAATTGGACCAAAGAATGACCTGATGTCTGAAAAGTTTAGCAAGAATCTACATTCCACAAAGGGACTTTTTTGTATATATACAAGATTTTAAACTTATTTATTCGGTTTTGTCTAAATATTTTTTATTTACAGAAAGTTACTAAATATTTTACAAAAAATATATAAATCCGGTCTAAATCTACTGTTTATCTTCAATTTATCTACAACTTAAATACAAACTTTTTTGTATAGAATTTGGTCAAAAACTATAATTTACATACAATTTATATACAATTTGTCTATAATTATGTTAGTTGTATATAATTTATATGCCGTTTCTACACCCGACATATAAAATATATACAATTTATTTATGTCTTCTTCTCGTTCGAGTTTCAAACTAAATTCTAACCAAAACCATCTCAAATCTTCACCAAATTCTCTCAAAATTGAGATATAAACTCCAAAGGATACTCTATCATTTGCAATAACACCCCATCAAACATATAACAAATTTGTAAAATTCAATTTTCGAATTTAAAGCTTCGAATTTTTTTAATTATGGCCAATAGAGTGTAAACTGAACTTATCACATAAATTTGTTTATCAATGTCCTATTCTGAACAATTTATTTAATCATGCTTCTGTTTTTTCCTTTTTATAAAATTTTGTATGATATTTGCAGTAGCATCGCTCTTCCTATAAATTAATAGCTTCCTCTTAATTTCCATCACCAAATTTGTCCTTTTCCACGGGGTTTGATGTTTCTTCTGTATTATGTCTACATCCATCAGTGGATGTTTTTCCAATAGAAGTTTTAAGTTGCATTGTCAATGCAAACACATTATTTTCTATTTAATTGATAAACTGTATAACAATTTGTGGTTAAGTTAAAATTTTATTATTGAAGGTAAATAAATTTCATAAGTAGTATAGATAAGTAAAAATCCCTTCCAGAAACTTATATTTGATTAAACAATAGGAATAGCCACAAATAGACAATATATATCAATAATTAGCTATAACCAAAAATAGCCATAAAAGTTATCAATAATATACAACATTCAAGAAGCCTGGGCAAAAATATTTTTGTTCAATTGGTGTATTTGGAATTTTTTAAAAACATATATAAAATTTGAGAGAGATTGAAGGTGATTTGAACTAATTTAAAGTTAAAATTCGTTATATACAACATTAAAAATATAGGCAAAAAAGTTTTCTTCTCAATGAGTATGATTGCAATTTGTTAAAAACACATCGACGAGGCAATATATAAAATTTGAAGAAGATTGGAAGTGAGTTAGACTAGTTTTGAATCAAAAGTCACAGTTGAGATCGAGTTTAAAATTTTCTCTACAACATATGCGTCTCACGTATAGGTATACATGAATATATAGGGAATAGATATGGGATAAAATGTTGTGCACAATTTGGTAAATACTGAATCATCGTACCGAAATCGAAAATTTTGGTATTTGGTATTCGATGTGGTATTTGGTTTAAGTTTTAAAAAAGAATGGTATTAGGTATTTTAAAATGAAATACCGAAATACTGATACCGTACCGAAATATATATTATATTACACAATACGCATATTATTAATTATAATATAAATATAAAAAATCTAAAATTTTACTTTCCTTTATTCTCCAAGTTTATCAAAGCAAGTAACAAGACATTTCTATTGATCAAATTTATTGCTTTATGTATAGTTTTGTCTCTCTAGGTTGGTGTTTGCTGATTTTGGACAAAACTTTAGTCAACAAACGTTTTTAGTTTTACACTTTTGAGTACTTTAATTAAGAATATTACAGCCTATGACTCTATGCACTAATTAATAGTCAAAAAGAATAAACCGAAATTACTGAACCGAATAAACCGAAACCGAAAAGAGAAAAATCGAACTATACCGAATTTAATTAGGTACGGTATTGGTATAACATTTTAAGAAATCGAATACCAAAATACCGAACCGAAATATCTATATATCGTACTGTGCCGTATCGTATTGTACAGACCGACGAACACTCCTAATGTGATACACATATGATATATATGTGATACATAAGTGATTTACAGAAGAAGTAATACACATATTTTCTTCTACTTTGAATTTCAATTCAGACTACCTCACGTCTCTACTAAATCGCTTTAAATTGAGATTCAAATTCCTTGAAATATACACAATTTATTTCATCAACATCCACTCAAAACAAATTTCAATTTTGAAGACCCGAATTTCAAAGCTTAAGCGGGCTTTAATGACTTTCAATGAGGTTTATTGTCATTGAAAGGTCTCCACCAAACAAAAGATCTAATTTAGATATACTCAAATTGTAAAAAAAAGAAAGACCTATTTGTAGTCTTAATCTCCACTCACTTATTAACATGACTGCCATTCTGAATATATCTACGTTTTACCATAGTCATGTGCTCTCCAACCAAAAAATTTGGTAGAAAGGATATCATAGTATTTATCTATTTCTGAATTAAAACTTTTCCGAATTAACCTATATTGGCTTCATCCACTTGAATTTATGAATGAAAAGAATCCTATAATGTGATATAGTGCGTAAACAGTTACTGAAATATCGTATTAACATTTGACTTCCTGAAGCTATCGGATGAATTGGCGTTTTCATCTTGTAACTAATGGAGTTAATTTTGTTAGTATTTGGCTAATATTAATAGTATTTTATGAATTTGTTAATTTTAATAGCATTTTAGCTCTGAAAGGCCTAAATTGGCAGTTTCCTTCTTATATTTTTCATTATTTCTTGTACTTGATGAAGTCCCGTTAGATGCCATGAATATCTAAATAGTTAAATAAGACAGTAGAATCGAGTTGAACAAATTCTTATGTTGGAGATTAGTGCAACAAAATCTATGGGAATCAGAGCATGTCTCTAACGGTTATGAGGGGGCCAATTTTTAATTCGCAAATTTTCGGAGTTATGGGTAACAATAGGTTTTTCCTCTAAAATTTGGATTTGCTGCTACAAAAACACAAAAAAGATAGTTTATTTTGTGCAATGAAAATAAAAATAAAAATAAGAGAGATATAATACGTATGGTTTTTTTTCTTTCTAGTAGACAGGATCTAAGTTGTATCAACTGGAGTAGCTTTTAAGCACACCAACAAGCTACAATGCCGACGAAAGGTTCAATCCAGTCAGTCCACGAGCACACGTCCGATCACGGCTGTCAAATGGGCGAGTTGAGCAGATTTTGGTCGGACTAAAATAGGCTGAATCAATAAATGGGCAGTCATTGACCGATCAAAATTTAGATCATAGCTCAACCCGTCCAATCTCTTACCCAGCATTAGTTACTATGTGCCTTTTTTCTGTATGAATTGTATAATAAGACTTTTTTCTTTTGTTATGATCATTATAATATATCAAACAAAAAATAATTGTTTCAAAATATTTTAAAAAAGTTACCTATGGATCAATTTGGGTTAAAAATCAAACTTCAAATAAGTTGAGATGAATTGAGTCAAAATAAACAGACGGGTCAATAACGAACCTAACTTTGGATGGATTGGGCGGGTCATTTAGGGTTGGGCCAAGTTTTACAGCCTTATATCCAGCTAAACAAAGTTCAAGCAGATTACAGTAATCTCTAAGTTAAAAAAATTATTTGTATGTCCAAACGTAATCTACAAGTTTGTTAATAAAATGAGTAAGTAAAATACACGAAAACAATTAAGTTGAGCAGACGAGATCCAATGAAGAATCATCTTGCAAATTAAATGCTTATAACATATGATACAATGCTATTTTTCTTTAGCTGATTATAAACCAAAAGCCAGTTATGTCTCTTCAAATATTATTGTAGACATGCAAATTTTATTGAATTTATATTCAATAAGATAATTTGGATAATATCTTAAATATATTAGTCCAAATAAATATTATGGGCTAATAGAATTGAATTAATTATATAAGTCCAATGTATGTGGAATAAATAAATAAGTCTTAATCCATTGGGCTAGCCAATTTAATTGGGCTAAAGTGATGAACCCGCTTTATTAAGCCCAAGATGTCATCTTCCTAGAGGCCCAGTTTGGTGCCACGTGTCAAATGACGCGGCTCGCCAAGTCAAATGGAAAAGCCAATAGGATCATGCCACGTGTCAAAATGACAAAGCATGCCAAGTCACATTAAAAGGCTAATGAAATCGCGCCACGTCTGCAAGTGACATATTCTAGCCAATTAAATACGGCCATGTCATACTTTAATTTGATTGGTGGGAAAGAGTTTGTTCTTATCACAACTCCTCCCTTCCACAACTATAAATAGGGGTCTTCATAACTCAGAAAACAGACCAGAAATTATAACAAGAAGCAAGAGAGAGCTCGTGGATCAAACGCCGCAAATTTCTCTACAAGTTTCATGCTTCAAGAAATCAAATTCAAGCTCAAGAGCGAAGAACAAGTCAAGATTCAAGGAGTACGAGTTCAAATCAAAGTTCGTGCTAATTGAATCAAGATCATCGTTCGTGACAACAAATATAGATTCAAGATCAAGCTCAAAGGCCCTTGAATTTATTTACTATTAGAAAGAAGAATCAGATGATTCATAGAGATTATAACACTCAAATATTCGAAATTAAATACTACGATATTTGCGATATTTTTCAGTCTTGATTATATTTTCTCGACGCAATTTATTGTCTACAAATTCTAGCACGCCCAGTGGGACAATCCCTACCTCTCATCTCAACTTTTCAATCATCAAAGTTCAAGAACAACGAAATGGCTTCCAAGAAAATCAACTCAAGTTCAATTTCCGCCAAGGCTGCTAATTCCAAGTTCTATGCTAATGTGGAAAACATACTCGGAGTTATTTTTGGAAGCTTTGGGCCAGTTACGAGGAGCAAATCAAGCTCGTTAGGACAACAAGCACCCCAAGTGCTATCTGCATCTACCCCTGTTTTCGGATATTCATTCTCAAAAGGAGCAAAATCTTCCACAAACGCATCGGAAGGAGGAAGCGATGTTACTAAAAAGATCAAGAAGACTCTTGCTCTGCTTGACCTCTCTGGATCCAAGAACTCTTCTGTGAAGGAAGATGATGACACTTCAAGTGATGGATCCTTCCCACTTACACCACAAAGCGTGAGCCAATCAAGGATCAATCTGTGTGAAAATCCGTGCTACTCTCCATCATCCACAACAATCATGCAAGCCATGGTGACAAAACACTTCATCTGTGGAGGAGCAGTTGACAAACTTAACGGAAGCAATCGCTAGCTTGACCAAATGCATGCAAAATCAAGATGCTAGAATTGACAAGCTATCAAACAGGGTCGGAATCTTGATGGAAGAAGAATCAACCCATGCACCTGGCAAACTCCCAAAAGTTGAAGAGATTGATCCTCCCCCAAGACAAGTTGCATCCAATAAGGCTATCCCTATCTCGTTTGAAGGGATGATTCCAATCAATCAACTGAAGGAGTTCATCGAAGGAACTATCAAAAGCAAGTACGAAGTTGCTACCAAGTCTTCCCTTACATACGCGAAGCCGTACACTACAAGGATTGATATGTTGAAGATGCCCGCTGGCTATCAACCTCCAAAATTTTAACAGTTTGATGGCAAAGGCAATCCAAAGCAACGTGTGGCGCACTTCGTTGACAAATGCAACAATGCTGGAACTTATGGAGATTACCTCGTCAAGCAGTTTGTCCGCTCATTAAAAGGAAATATTTTGATTGGTACACAGACCTCGATTAGAGTAAGAATTCCTCAATAACTTTTATAGCACGAGAAGTACTGTGAGTATGATAGAACTCACAAATACTCGTCAACGAAAGAGTGAACCAGTTGTCGACTTTATCAATCATTGGAGGAATGCAAGTCTCAATTGTAAAGACAGGCTTAGTGAAGCTTCTGGCATAGAGATGTGCATCCAAGGTATGCATTGGGTATTGCGTTATATCTTGCAAGGTATCAATCCTAGCACATTTGAAGAACTTGCAACTCGTGCCCGTGACATGGAGTTGAGCATGGCCTCCGCTGGAAATGAAAGGCTGCCCATCTATGAACCTCGCAAAGGGAATAACAAGCAAGAAGTCAGAAAATGGAGCAAGTTTATACCAAGATCCGAAAATAAAGAAGCTATGAATGTCAGCACATCACCTGCGAAGTTCGTGACGAAAGTGAGTAAGAAGCAGAGTATGAGATCCACTCTGTTTCAAGATAATCCAAGTGGAAAGTTGACTCTACGAGAAATGCAAGAGAAAGAGTACCCATTTCTGGATTCTGATGTGCCGGCTATTTTTGAGAACTCCTCGAGTTAAATCTCATTGAGCTCCTGGAGATGAAGCGGCCAAATGAAGCTGGGAGAACAAATGATCCAAATTACTACAAGTACCATCGACTCGTGAGCCACCCTCTAGAGAAGTGCTTTGTCTTCAAAGACAAAGTTATGGACTTGGCTCGTGAAAATAAGATCGTGCTTGAAGATGAGAAAGAAAGTGCAAACCAAGTTTCTATCACCTTTGGCTCATTTAGCCCGGATGAATTATGCGGTTTTAAAGAAAGTAAAGATGAAGAATTACTGGAAAACCACAAAGTTGAGGACCATCAACCTGAAGACGATGGAGTTTGGACGTTGGTAACTCATCGTAGGCGCGACAAAAGGATCCCACGAAAAGGATCAATGGAACAACCAACAAGGAGAATTATGGTGAAAATACCTAGGAGATGGAACCTAGTTAACCACAAGGAAGCGAAAGTGGAGGTGCACCACCCTCAGAAGCCACGACATCCAGTGACCTTGGAGGAATTTGTTCCAAGTTGGTTTCTGTACGAAGATTTCCCATGGGGGTATTGATGCCTCTTGTTGCCATACTGACGAAGGGAAAGAAAAGAGTGATGACCTACCGTTGGCACCATCTTCGGAAAAGCTCATCGACTCCACTACTCAAGAAGTTGATGCTTGTGAGGAAAAAATCACATTCACAAGTGACGATCTTCTGCTAGGTGACACTCCTCATAACCGCCCATTGTACCTGTTTGGCTATATGCGTGATGAAAGGGTAAACCGAATTTTCGTTGATGGAGGATCCTCAGTGAACATTTTGCCAATCCACACCGTGAAACAACTTGGTATTCCCATGAACGAACTCTCAGAAAGTCATGTGATGATCCAAGGATTCAACCAAGGGGGGCAAAAAGCCATAGGCGCGATCAGGCTGGGAATCACGATTGAAGATATTCAATCAAGTGCATGGCNGGCAGAGTCACACTTCGCTGATGCAAAGTTCTACTTGAAAAACCACATTGTGAAGGAGCTAAAAGTTGATGATGACATAAAAAGCAAGAATGACGAGCCCATAGCTAAAAGAGCTGAGGTAACTATCGGTAAAGCCAAAGTTGTTACTGAGGAGGTACAACCCAACGTGAATAAATCTCATAGAGGAGATATTGCATCTTATGGCAAGAAAGTAAGTCCTAAGCTCCAATATGTACCTAAAAGGAAGAAAGACGAGGGCGAATCATCTAATATCCAAACCAACACACTAAAGGAGTTAACTCTTCTGGTGAAACGAATTGAGGCTTTAAAGTTGTCCTCGAAGCCGTTTGCGGGGTTTGTAGCTCAAAATCGTTTGCAGAATGTGGCACTCCCTACAAAGCGAATAGATGAAGGCTTTGATCCTAACTCTTACAAGCTATTTGCGAAAGTTGGATACAATCCCGATGAGCCATCAAAGTTAGGGAAGCTCCCATCAGAAGCTGCAACGAGGCAACTTCGCGAAGGTTTGGGATACAAGCAACCGTCACCAGTGCGCATCTCAATCAGAAGGGCGAGTAGCAATCACATCACTGTAGAAAACGCATATGCTGCTTCTAATAGGCCTTTTGTTTTTGACAGACTTGGAAAATCAACTATGAGGACTTCCATATTTGAGAGATTGGGTCCATTAATGAAGGTGAATAAGTTCCAGAGAAATTATCAAAATACAAGAACACCCGCTTTGCCCAAAATTCAGAGGGTCTCTAAAGATTTCCAAAGTTTGGTTCCTTCTAGAATGAGCCGACAAACAGAAGTCATGGTTTCGTGTGATGAAGTACTGAAGGTGAATCCATACACTGTGGTATACACTAAAGAACGTGATGAAGACGAAGAAAGTGTGGGTTCTTCGTATCATGTTACTGCACAAAGCGAGCATGGTGTTTTATCTCTAATGGAGGATGATGAGAAATTGGACGATGTTTCATCGTGTTATCACATATTCTTCAACGATGGGGACCCTCAAGAAAATGAAGATGCGAAAGATGCTCCCCAGGAACTTGAAGAAGTGGTGAAAGCAACTGTTGATGCTTTAAAAGAAGTTAACCTTGGAACTGATGAAGAACCAAGACCCACCTACCTAAGTGCTTTACTAGAAGTTGATGAAGAAAGCACTTATATTGAGTTACTCAAGGAGTTTAGGGATTTCTTTGCTTGGAGTTACAAGAAAATGCCTGGCTTGGACCCTAAAGTGGCAGTCCATCACCTTGCGATCAAGAATGGCGCTCGTCCTGTTCAGCAATCTCAAAGGCGCTTTAGGCCGGACTTGGTTCCCCTGATTGAAACCGAAGTTAACAAACTCATTGAAGCGGGATTTATTCGGGAGGTTAAATACCCAACATGGGTTTCAAGTATTGTCCATGTAAGTAAGAAGAATGGCCAGATTCAAGTATGTGTTGACTTCAAGGATCCCAACAATAAGTGTCCCAAAGATGAATTCCCGCTTCCTATTCCAGAGCTGATGATCGATGCTACTACTGGTTACGAAGCAATGTCTTTCATGGATGGTTACTCGGGCTATAACCAAATCCGCATGGCACCAAAAGATGAAGAGCTTACTGCATTCCGCACCCCCAAGGGTATTTATTGCTACAATGTGATGCCTTTTGGCTTGAAGAACGCAAGTGCTACATACCAAAGAGCTATGCAGAATATTTTTGACCATCTTCCCCACAAGAATGTCGAATGCTATGTTGACGACTTGGTGGTAAAATCAAGAAATAAGGGCGATCACTTGAAAGACTTGAGAATGGTATTTGAGTTGCTCTGGAGGTACCAACTTAGAATGAACCCATTGAAATGTGCCTTTGGAGTTACTTCTGGAAAGTTCCTTGGTTTCATTGTCCGACATCGAGGGATCGGAATTGATCAAGCCAAAGTGGATGCTATTTTGAAAATCCTTGAGCCTTNAGCTGGAAGGTGCCAACCATTTAGTCGCCTCATGAAGAAAGGCGTTCCTTTCAAGTGGGACCAAGCTTCTAGCAATGCTTTCGAAAGTATCAAAGCCTACTTGATGAAGCCTCCAGTTTTAGCAGCTCCTATAACTGGAAAGCCATTGATACTATACATTGCGATGCAAGAAAGGTCTGTTGGAGCATTGTTGGCCCAAGAAAATAGTGAGGGGAAAGAGAACTCCCTTTACTACTTGAGCAGGATGATGACACCAAATGAGCTGAATTATTCGCCAATTGAAAATCTATGTTTGGCGCTAGTCTTCTCAATTCAAAAGTTGAAGCACTACTTTGAAGCTCATGTTGTCCGTTTTGTTNTGTGTTTGGCGCTAGTCTTCTCAATTCAAAAGTTGAAGCACTACTTTCAAGCTCATGTTGTCCGTTTTGTTTCCAAAGAAAATCCCATCAAGTTCGTGATGTCAAAACCTGTTCTTAGTGATAGACTAGCGAGATAGTATCTCCAATTTCAATAATTTGAGATCTTGTACGTCCCTCAAAAGGCTATAAAAGGACAAGCATTGGCAGACTTCTTGGCAGATCATCCGATACCTGATAACTGGGAGCTAACTGACGAACTACCCGATGAGGACGCAATGTTCGTTGAAGTTCAACCTCCATGGAAGATGTACTTTGATGGTGCTGCACATCACAGGGGAGCTGGTGCTGGCGTAGTATTTGTCACTTCCCAAGGTGAAGTCTTGCCCTACTCCTTCACCTTGACATAACTCTGTTCCAACAATGTTGCTGAGTATCAAGCATTAATACTTGGTCTTGAAATGGCCGTTGATATGAAGAAATTGTAGTTGGAAGTCTTTGGTGACTCCTAGTTAGTGGTCAATCAACTTTTGGGTAGTTACGTGGTTAAGAAGCCTGAACTACGCCCATATTATGATTACGCTAAAAAGTTAATGGGGTGGCTCGATGATGTGACTATTCAGCATGTGCCAAGGA
>ML392561.1:0-48617 GCA_005239525.1 Nicotiana knightiana | reverse complement strand
GAGAGAGAGTACATATTTAGGTAATTGTTTGAACAACACCACTCCCAGAGTATAGACGAAAATCATAACCGAGGGTTTAGAGGTTGGATTAGAGATAACGATATCTCGGGTGCAATCTAAAGTGAACTGTAATGCAAGCTAGCTAGCGTAACTTGAGAGAGTGCGTCTAGTAAATTATCATAATTACTTAAGAGAGATTTATGGTAGATAGAGTGTTCATGATTGATAGAGACAACTACTCAAACTATAAGAAGTATCCGAGAAGTAAGTTCACCAACGGGGGAAACCATAACCTTAGACCTTTATCATCATTGTTTACAACACATTGTTAGTAATTTCTAGTTATTATTATTGTCAGTAAAATTAGTAAAACATCACCAATTTATATTAAAAAGTCTTAAGAGAATTGATTGAGTAATAGTTGCGTATTCTAAAGACTTGATAGATACGTAAATTCCCTGTGGGATCGACTCTGGGCATAATATCCCGGATTATATTTCCAACGCCCGTTTAGTCTTTTATTAGACATAGTTGAGAGTGATCACATTCCTATTTTCTGTGACAACACTAGTACAATTAGTATGACGAAGAACCCGGTTCATCATAAGAGAACTAAGCACATAGATGTTAGGCACCATTTCCTAAGGGATAACTATGAAAAAGGAATGATCTCAATCGAATTTTCTGCTACTGATCATCAAATTGCTGATATATTCACTAAAGCACTTAGTAGGGAGCATTTTGAGAGAAACATGCTGGAATTAGGGATGATTAAGATCACCTGATTGAAAAACAAAATGAAAATAAATAAATATTTTTTTGGCTAGAAAGTTTTAATTAGGTGCTTAATCAAATTAACAATTGCTCAGCATCATGTCTTTATTGCCATACTCTTGTGCCGTGTATTAATATGATTCCCTGGATACTAATGTTGTTTATCTAACTTTGTAAATTGAGGCAATTTAAAGATTTCTAACAGGATGAACCTGGTTATCCATGCTGATTTATCTGACTTACGAGCTACGTACTCTTCTCCATATATTAATTCAACTCCACTCATAGATGAGCAGGATTCTTTCCATAATTGGTTCAAATTCAAATACTTCGTAATCACCCAAACTGAACCAGTTTCAAGAAGTCCAGTCTTCACTTAATTAGCCTAGTTTTAAGGGGAACTTAAATGTCTAATCAAGTCAGCCCTTCGGCGATTAGACTCCTACTTGAGTACACATTCTGCATGTTGAAATCTCCCTAGCCACATCTTATAAAAGGTCATCATTACTCTTCTCTTCATAAAGAAACCTTCAAACCAAGTTCAACTCATTCTACACAAACCAAAATTGATTACTCGCCTTTTCTTCCTAACAATACATAATCATGTCTTCACCACCACCAGCTTCTTCTTCTAATTCATCACCTAATCATGATTACGATGGAGGACATTCTGAATCTGTCTCTAATTCTCCATCTGTATACAATTCTCAATCACCAGAAATTTCGTCAACCCCTGAAAATACACCCATTCCTGAACCCACCCCAAACCCTATCCTGCCCCCAAGAATCGTCGTGTCAAAGTTCTTTCCCGGAAATCTGTTGCTTCTGGGACTAGGGAAAAATTCTTGGAGGATCTTATTAAAGCGGAAAAAGATACTAAGTCAGATTCGTCCAGTGAATCTTTTAAATCAGCCAATAAGGAAGACGCACCTGGTTCAACCAGTTCTGAAAAAGGTAATCCTGAAATCAATTCTTAATTTGCTTCTGCTGATAAAAGATTCGTGTTGGTTGGGTCTTTTATTGATGTTGAAGTGCCTAAAAGGAAGATGGGTGGTAGAAAATAAAGAATTCTTGAGAGAGAGGGAAAAAAAGTTGAGAGGGGATCTAGGGAGGATGGTACCACGCTGGTTATCTGTGGTCCCATTCCTGAAACTGTTGGAGAAAATGTCACAGATTTAGGGGGAAGCATAGTTGAGGAGGCTGTAGCAGGTCTTGCAAGTCTGAAGAAAGGAACAGATGAACCTGTTTCATCTAGGGAAGAAACATTGGCTGAAAGGCTGAAGAAACTGGGGGAGTCCTATAATTCCAAGAAAATGAGGACTCAGAAGTCCAAGAAGGCAACTCATCCAGTTCCTTCAAAGAAAAGAAAAGTTTATGAAGCTGCTGGTGTTCCTGCTCCAAAAGTAAGAGCTACTCGTAGCATTGTGAGAGATGAAGAAGAGAAATTGGAAAATGCTCTGAAAGAGAGCAAGAAGAAGAGGGCAGTAAAGGGAAAAGTGAAAGTTGGAGAGCCTGTTGAGGCCATTGAGATTGAAGAGATTACGTTGGACCTGTTCCAACAAGAGGAGCAGCCTGCTCTAGGTGTGGTTGAGACACCAAAACCCACAAAGGCTAAGGCTTCTTCAAAGAAGTCAGCTAGAATATCTGTCACACCAACAAGATCTGTTAAGAGCACCAGGGCCAAGCCAAAGAAAGTGAAAATTGTTGAGAAAGAGGATGATGATGTAGACTGGAGTGGAGAGGAGGAGAAGGAAATAGGAGAGGTGAATGACAGAGTTACCATGTTTGGAAAGAGAACAATACTGAAGGGTAAGATGATGAAGGATCTAGAGGAGCCTGGAATGCAATATCTGCTGGAAACTCTAGAGGTGCAGGGATGGAAGGACATGGTCCTTCGCATGGAAGGTAGGCTGGTAAGGGCTGAGTTGGTAGAATTCATAGGAAATTCCATTGTCACGGAAGGCAGGGGCACCTCCATGGTCAAAGGAATTGAAGTTTCCTTTGATGCTAAAGAACTGGGTGTTATTTTGAACATACCAGCTGAGGGCTATGAGGACTACACAAGGAAAATATGGCCTTGTCTATATGGGATGGACTCATCAATCAACATCACCAGATTCTTCAGTGATAATGAGAAGGAGATTGAACCCAGGCCGGTCTACAAGAGTGAAATGAAGCCAGAGCACAAGCTACTCTTCGAGTTCATCATCAAGTTCCTACTGCCTAGACAAGAAAGAAGGCACATTGCAAATTATATAGATCTGACATTGATGGAGTGCTTGTACAGGGGAAAACAAATAAATTGGCCGGCTTTCATCATCCAACTCTTTGACAGAGTTGTGAATGGAACCAAAGCACACACAATTCCATATGGCTTCATTCTGACAGCGATGCTTGCACATTTTGGGGTTCCAATGAAGAAGGCTGAGATGACTACTGCCAAAGACTATTCGGGAAGGAAACTTTGCTGATATGTGACTACAATGTCAATGTTCCTGTGGATGAACCTGGTTCATATAGGAAGCAACCAGTCAACAGCAAAGTTAGAACTCTGGTGCAGGAAAACGAGATCAAGGATATGGAGATCCTTCGTTTGAAGTCTCGTGTGATTGAGGTTGAAGCTGAGCGAGATGCTCTTAGGGCTGAAGTACAAAGGGAGAAAGAAAAGAACGAGGGTGTTCTTAAGCAGATGCTTTCTCTCCTACAATCCAAGACGACAACCTCCTCTGCACCTTCCCATCCTTAGGCTATCCAGATCTTCCAAAACCCCTCTTTAGACCAGTTGTTCAGTTTTAGTTATTTTTACTCTATTTTTTGCTCATGGTTGGTTTGTTTTTGTTTTTCTGTATGGTGGTTGATAATCGTTACTAATCAATGAATTTTGCTTCTAGTTATTGACTTGTTTCAATTTCTTAGTTAGCAACATTTATTGGCTTCTTGTGTTGATTAATCATGCTTTGACCTACATTTGCCTCAATGGCCATGAATAATAATTAATATATCTGGTAAGTGTATCATTTTGCAAACTTTTCGATGATGCCAAAAGGGGGAAGATATGTGCTGAACTTTTTTTTTTCAAATTTTTTTTCAAAGTGATATTTATAACCTAATGAACCTGGTTTCTCTATTATTAATGCTTAAAACCATACACAGTGTTTAAAGTGTATACATGATTAAGCACAGAGTTTGTCATCATCAAAAAGGGGGAATTTGTTGACCCATGTCATTGCATAGTTTTGAAGATTAACAAATGACTGACCAGTTGAACCAGGTCCATTAGAGCACACATCTTGAACTGAATAGTTGTCACATGAACCGTATATGCATAGGAGATATTTGTGAATGTGAAATATCAATGAACCAAGAGATTGTCTCCTAATGCGAAAAAGTTACAAACTGATGAGAAGATTGAAGTCGAATTCAACAAGGAAAGTAACAAAAGAAAGGAAGTTAAGTTTGATATGAATTTGTTCACCCAGGTAGAGTTGGACTAGAATTGAACGACAAGATCAACAACTGATTCTATAAATACTTGATGTATTTCTGCTGGAATTAAACACGCACAAAAGCTGAAGTGAATCAAAATCTGAAAGCAAAGTTCCCAGAGTTATTTTGCTAGCAGAATAATTGTGCGATTTAAAGGCTACAGTTCAACTAGAAGAACCGGTTCCATCTGATTAATTATTGAGTCTAGTTGATTGTAGTGGGAGTTTTAATATTGTATCTTTTCAGCTTTCATAGAAGCAATTGTAATAGGTACACATTGTTCAAGTTAGAGTTAACTTGAGGCTTGTAGAAATTAGCTAGGGGCTAGTTACTACAAAGGGATTAGAGTTAGTCCTAGAATTACAAAAGAGTTTTATTTTGTAAGTCCGTTTGGCTGAGAGTTTTTAATGAAGTGTTTGAGCAAATCCTACTGAGGAGTAGGCCGCGGTTTTTTTCACCTTTTGAGCCAGGTGTTTTCCACGTAAAAAATCTCTGTGTTTTTACTTTACTGCTTTTAATATTCCGCAACAGTAGAAGTAAGTACATTAAGAAGAACCAGGTTCTTCTATTGAGACAACACTCGAAAAATTGGGTACCTCACAATTAACTTGTATAATTGTGTGGTATTAACGTCTAAAACATCAACTTCCACTTCCGGTCGGATTTCTTAAAAACCTTCAAATTTCTATCTTTAGCCAAATGACTTCAAAATAGCCTACAGACATCCAAATTCACTTCCAATCGCGCTCCCAACTCTAGAATCACCATACGAAGCTATTCCCAGACTCAGAATCTCAAACAGACATCAACATCACTGGAATGCGCTTCAAGCCAAACTTAGAAAATTTCTTCAAAAATGCTGACTTCCACATTATACGCTGAAACGCTCCCGGGTTATTCAAAACCAGATCCGGACATATGCCCAAGTCCGAAATGATCATACGAACCTGCTGGAACCTTCAAATCCTGATTCGGAGTTTGTTTACTCAAAATTTCAATCTTAGTTGATTCTTCCAACTAAAGGCTTCTGAAATGAGAATTTCTTTCCAAATCAACTCTAAACTTGTCGAAATTCAATTCCGACCACACCTACAAGTCATAATACCTGAAATGGAGCTACTCGTGACCCCAAACTGATGAACGACGCGCTAGAGCTCAAAACGACTGATCAGGTCGTTACATCAACGTTCTGACATATTTAGTCCTATACACTAATGTCTTCGACTTTGTCAAATTAACTGTTTTCTTTAACTTTATTAAATATCCTAGATTATTAAAAGGGAAAGTATCCTAAACACAGTCACCAAAGAAAACAAGTATTCATAGTAAATAACTGAAAGAAAGTTATCAAGAATAATGCTCTGCATAAGCTATTAAAGGAGAACTATAACAGAATGCTTGCTGCGTTCCCTTGCCCTCTTCATTATCTGTTTGGATGTATTTTGAGAGAGGAAAAAGAGAGGTGTGGACGCTAATGAAGATATAGATGCATGTTCTTGGTCTAACGGCGGCATCGAGTATTGAAGTAAGACACAAGAAAGCTCCCGTGTGTCATGCAAAACAAAAGAAAGACAGAAAAATTAGAAGGTGGAAATCTAAATCTTTATTTTAAAAGACAGAACAAGCAAAATAAAACCACCACCACCACCATTCAAGTCCATATTCTGTAAACTAACATTTTCATATAATGAAAGAATCCAAGACTTAACCATGATAATAATTGTCCCCAAAATGCATTCTCCAACCAACACACTAATTACAATAAATGTACCTTTGTTTTACTTAAACAGAAACAAGAAGGAGCATGTTTTCTAATGGCCATATAACAAATGAAATAAAAGATATTAGTACTTCCTACTATCAAAGAGAAGGAAATATTCCAGCATTTATTCACATAACTCATGTACGAATCTCATAAACCAATTTCCTTTAAAGCACATGTAAAAACCTTAAGTAGTAGTATCATTATCATGGAGGAATAGAAGCGGAAGTCAGCCATTTCTTTTTTTAACTTAGCGATTGGTTTATTGGAATAATTCCTAAAGCAATGTTCCTAATGTAACATGAAGATGTGGTAGAAGTAGGTAATTTAGACTATGATAATAACCACGTAAATCACAACTAAAATGATAGTTAAGTTAAAGATATGATTTCTAGTTTGTAACTAAATATCTAAACTTTGTTGCACATTTTTACACAATATGCTTTCTAAAACAATATTCATACATAGAGTTATGTCAAGAATGTAATTTAAGATACTACAAAATAGGATATTGTTAAACAAACATGACTTCTAAATTAATATCTAGACACTATGACTTGAAGAATAGAAACAAGTCCACAAGTTTTGGCCATGAAATTCTAACATAACAAATCTAAAAACAATGGAAACTTAAAAGCATGAAAATATCAACCTCTTTAGACAAACACGGACTTGGTAACTCTAATAATGAAATATTTGTACGTGGTGTCTATGAGATAGTAGATCTAGATATATTATCTATTCAAGAGAACACTGAGGTATACTAGTATTCAATGTTAATAGAGACCCAAACAATCTATTAAAGTTAGCTAGATCGTGATATCGCATTAGTCAAGAACCAACACTACTATACAAACAAGATGCTCACATATGCATTTTATCGTCATTTATCATTCAGTTACATGGAAATAATAGATTCCTATAGTCATGGCATCTAAACGTACATGATCAGAGAAGAAAATCAACACTCTTTGAATTACATGACATAGCATAAATTATTTAGAACAACGAAAGCAAGTGAAAGGAAGAGCACTAACTTATTTGGGGGCAATGAACTAGGGTACGCCGTAATCGGATTCGAACCTCGAATTTGCTGTACTCGGGTAGTCGTCAAATATCGGAACAAACAGAAAACAAAAGCCTCTGTTATGGCTAAATACCGACAGAGGTAAAGATATTAAAAGGGAGAGAGCTTGAGATATTTAAGAGTGTTTTCTTAGGTATAAAACGAGTAACAACAACCAGCTTTAAGGAGTTAGCTACGACGACTAAAAATCTGAGCTTGAGGGTAAAGGGGACGACTCTAACTCTTTCAAAATGAGCTCCAATGCAAATATTTATATATGAAAGTTAGGGTTCTTAGTTTTGGGAAGGATTTGAAAGTGATTCCAAATAGACGTTCACCAACGGTCAAAAATCCTATGAGATTGCAGAGGAGAGATGAAGAAATACTCACTACCAGAGGAAAAGATTTTGAATCTAAAAAAGGGGCCAGATATCGAGCCTCCCGTGATTTACCCGCTACAAATGGTGACAAAGTAATTTAGGAGACTTTCACAAAAATGGGGAGCAATTTTCTGGTTCAGGTTGAGGGAAGTCGCAATTTTCACCAAAATATAGATGAAGCCAAAATTGCTTTCTGCTACTACACACAAGGGCACAGAGGGAGAGATCAGTTAGGGTACTAAACTGAACGTCGTCGTTCGGTTAAGGTTTCTAGATGATTCTATAGTGTGGGCTAGGCGAACTGGGTTAGTTTGGAGGCTTAATAGATGGGCCAGTTTGGCCGAAATTTGGGCCTAGAGTGTTGAACATTTTCCTTCTCCCTTGCATATTTCTTTATACTTCTATTTAGATTTAAGATAATTTTATTAGCTATATTATATATTACTATGTAATATTAATACATTAATAATCAAACTATTTAATGCACCTCAAGAAAATTATGATAGCAAAAATTTGCTAAATAACCTACATTAATGATTAAATAAAATGTCATCATAAAATTAAATAAAATGTAGAATTAAAGAAATATAATTAATCAATTACATAAAGTAAAAGAAAAAATGTGTTTTTTTTGCAATAGTAATAATAATAATAATAATAATAATAATAATAATAATAATAATAATAATAATAGTAATAGTAATAGTAATAGCAATAATGACAACAATGATAATTATAAAAATAACTATAGTAGTAATAGTTTTTATAATAATAATAACAACAAATAAGTCAATTTGTGTTGAAAATAATAGAATACCTATTTTTATATTATTAGTAATATTAGAAGCTTAAGGAAATAGTTTGGAAGCAAGTAAGGACAAAATTGGATGTCAACAATGACCTCCTATACATGCACGATCAAAGGGAACGACTTAGAAGATGATGAAATCGAGTCGGTGTTACTGAAAGAGTTTGGGGAAACATTGTCCAAAGGAGCAATGATATGGTATCATAACTTACCCCCAAATTCCACTGACGCGTTTGCTATGCTTGCAGATGCTTTTGTGAAGGCCCATGATGGGGCCATCAAGGTCGAGACTAGAAAGTCAGACCTTTTCAAGGTTAAACAAAGAGACAACGAGATGCTCAGGGAATTCATATCGAGGTTCCAGATAGACCTGGCTCTAGTCGCAGATGATTGGGTCGTTCAGGCGTTTACTCAACGACTTAACCCCTGAAGCTCCTTGGCTTCACAGTAGCTAAAACAAAACTTGGTAGAGTACCTAGCGGTAACTTGGGTCGATGTCCACAATATGTACCAGTCAAAGATTAGAGTCGAGGACGACCAACTCGGAGCTCCTTCTAGGTCTGTTTATCCCTTTAGGGCCGAAAACCGGTCTAAGAGAGCCGTCGATCATGATCCAAGGTCGGTCCGAGATCAGTACCAACCATACAACACAGACCGAAGGGGAAATGGGTCTAGGCATCACCCCACAAGAACAAAAAGAGAGACGATCGAGGGCCTAGTAGCCGAGGTCTGATGAGCAAAAATGGTTTTGACAGGCCACTCGGGGTAGGGAAGCACCAAGATTATCAGAGTATAAATTCAACGTTGATATTGCCAACATTGTATCAGCCATCGGGCGCATCAAGGAGACCAAGTGGCCCGACCATTGCAATCCAACCTTAACCAAAGAGATCCTAACTTGATGTGCAAGTATCATGACACTCATGGCCACAAGACCGAGGATTGCCGACAATTGAGAGAAGAAGTTGCCTGGTTGTTCAATAACAGGCACCTCCGATGATTTATGAGTGATCGAGCCAAAAACCACTTTAGGAACAGGGACACCAGCAAACAAGTCGAACAAGAGGAGCCTTAGCACGTCATCGACATGATCATTGGAGGGGTCGATGTCCCTCAAGGGCCAATGATAAATTGCACTAAAGTATCTATCACAAGGGAAAAATGCACCCGCAATTATATCCCGGAGGGAACCATTTCATTCAATGATGAGGATGCCAAGGGCATCATGCAACCACACAATGATTCGCCAGTAATATTCGTGTTTATAAATAAATCTAAAGTTAAATGTGTTGATTGATCCAAGTAGCTCGACCAACATCATCAGGTCGAGGGTCGTAGAGCAGATGTGGTTATATGACCAAATAGTGCCGGCGGTCCGGGTGTTGAACGGATTTAACATGGCATGCGAAACCACTAAATGGGAGATAACCTTGCTGGTGAACACCAACGGAGGATCCAAGAGACAAAGTTCTACGTGATCAAAAGGGACATTAGGTACAACGCCCTATTCAAAAGGCCGTGGGTTCACAACATGAGGGAGGTACCCTCGACCTTGCACCAGGAGTTGAAATTCCCCACGCGGGGAGGAGTCTAGACGGTCTACGGGAGCAACCGGTTGCAAAAGAGATGTTCGCAGTAGACGAGGTAATCCCGGTGACCGCAGTTTCGACATCAAGGAACATGGAGCCGACCAGAAAGGAAGAGATTAAATAGAAATCACTGATGCCGATCTCGATTAAACCGAAGGAACGAGGAATACACGAGAAGGATGATTACGGGGTTCTGAGATTGTTCATAACTCTTGATGACACCGATGCCACCAAATCAATGGTCGAAGAGTTGGAGCAAGTCATATTAATCGAACACCTACCGGATCGAAAGGTATACCTCGGCATGGGATTAACCCCAGGTCAAGAGAATCCTCATTGATTTTCTTAAAGCTAACATAGATTTCTTCACTTGGTCCCATCTTGACATGATAGGGATCCCACCGGATGTAACCACTCACAAGCTGATTTTGGACTCGAAGTTCCATCCAGTTAAGCAGAAGCAGAGATTGCAGTCCAAGATCAAGCATACATTCATCAAGGACGAGGTATCCAAACTCCTTAAAATAGGATCCATTCGGGAGGTTAAGTACCCGGACTGGTTAGCTAACGTATTAGTAGTGCCTAAAAAAGGGAATAATCTAAGAATGTATGTAGATTACAATGATATGAACAAGGCATGCCTCAAGGATTATTTCCCTTTGCCTAACATCGATTCGATGATCGATGCAACGGACGGGCATGAGATACTCAGTTTTCTCGATGCCTATTAATGGTACAAGCAAATTCGGATGGACTCGGGCGAATAAGAAAAGAATTCTTTTATCACTAAATATGGCACCTACTGTTATAATGTAGTGTCATTCGGATTAAAGAACATCAGCGCCACCTATCAACACCTTGTAAACCGGATATTCGAAGAACATATAGGGAAACCAATGGAATTTTATATTGATGACATGTTAGTCAAGTCCCGGCGAGCAGAGGACCATTTGAAACATTTGTAGGAGACCTTCGACATACTGAAGATATACAATATGAAGCTGAACTCAGAGAAGTGCGTATTCGAGGTCGGATCGAGAAAATTCCTCGCGCTCATGGTATCCAATTGAGGGATCGAGATCAAGCTAGAAAAAATCAAATCCATATAGGACATCACCATGGTGGACAACATCAAGGCCGTTCAAAGGCTGACCGGGCGTATAGTCATCCTAGGTCGGTTGATAACAAAGTCCTCAGACAAAAGCCATCGATTCTTCTCATTGTTAAAGAAGAAGTTTCACCCCGAGTTAAGACAAAGGAATGGTCTCACTCAGGGGGAATGCGCCTTCATTAAACAAAGAAGCTGAGCGATTGACATCGAATAAGAGTCCGCATAAAAGGAGTGATCAAATTATATTATATTAGGGGTCCCTGGGCCTATCCTTTCTTTTTTATCAAAAAATNTCGTACTGAATACGGGTAATTCCCCGCCACTTACCCAACATTTTAATAGAGGGACAGCCAGCGGTGAGGCCATTGGACCAATAAACAATAGGCGCAAGTAGCTTGAAATCAAAAAGGGTGAAATCAGGGGCTAATCTACCTTTTCAGCCCGAGTTAAGACAAAGGAATGGTCTCACTCAGGGGGAATGCGCCTTCATTAAACAAAGAAGCTGAGCGATTGACATCGAATAAGAGTCCGCATGAGAGGAGTGATCAAATTATATTATATTAGGGGTCCCCGGGCCTATCCTTTCTTTTTTATCAAAAAAGTCTGTGGACCCACTAATGATACTCGGGAGAGAACCGACCTACTGGTCTTGATCCCATTCTATACGCACGCAATTTTTTTAGTAACAAGGTAACAAGAAGCGGGCTAAAGCCAAAAAAGGGGGACAAGATTCATCGATTAGGTGGCAGCGAGGTTTGTGACTCTTTGATCTATCGTAACTTTCCTAGACCCCAGAATCCCAGCAAGCTCTGGAAGAACTCAAACGGTACCTATCGAGTCCGCCCCTGCTACACACTTCGAAAGCGGACGAATAGTTGTACCTTTACTTGGAGGTTTCCAAGGTGGCGGTAAGTGGAGTCTTAGTCCGGGAAGAGGAAGGTACACAATTTCCTATTTACTATGTTAGTAGAACTCTAGGCGAGGATGAACCAAGGTATCCTGACCTAGAACAATTGGCACAAGCTTTGTTAAGCGCCTCTAGAAAGCTAAATCCGTACTTTTAATGCCACCCCATATGTGTCGATACCTCTTACCGCTGAGGAACATCATGCACAAACCTGAGCTCAAATGCAGTGTCAAAATCAACGATTAAAATGTCAAGTATCGACCCCGAACTACCATAAAATCTCAGATTTTGGTAGACTTCGTGGCCGACTTTACGTCGGCCTTAATGCTCGAAGTCGAAAGGGAATTACTGTTAACCTCGAGGACCACTTCGGTAATCTGAACCATCACGAACGGTGCTTCGAACGCAAAGGTGTCCGGGCTCGGCATCGTATTAAAACCGTCTACGGTAAATATAATTAGGCAATTTATCAAAAATGTGAAATTAACTAACAATGAGGCCGAGTATGAGGCTATGACTGCAGGTCTAGAATTGGCTAAATGCCTTGGGGCCGAGGTGATGGAAGCTAAGTGCAACTCCCTCCTCGTGGTAAATCAAGTTAACAGGACGTTCGAAGTAAAAGAAGAACGGATTCAAAGACACTTAGATAAATTACAGGTAACGCTACATCAATTCAGGGAATGGACCCTGCATCACGTACCCTGAGATCAGAATAGCAAAGCCGTTGCTCTAGCTAACTTGGGGTCGTCGGTAGATGCCGATGAATTCAGTTCGGGAACAGTAGTGCAACTCATGAAGTCGATGATAGAAGAAGGTCATGCCGAAGTAAACCCAACGAGTGTAACTTGGGATTGGAGGAACAAGTACATGTACTACTTGAAGACCGAAAAATTACCCTCATATCCCAAAATATTGAGGGCCATGCGTACCAAGGCTGCCAGGTTTAGCTTGGTTGAAGGGGCCCGCAAGCCAGATGTTTGGGACCGGGAGAGACTAAATATGCCTTGAGAGAATTCACAAAGACACTTACGGAAATGAGACGACTACTATAGACACACTTCGATGATCCATCAACCGGGAGAAATCTCCACTCAGTTCTGTCCCCTTCTGTCCCTATAGCCATTTATGAAGTTGGGAATGGACATCATCTCCCCCTACCGTGGGCACCTGGTAAATATCAATTCATACTATTCATGACCGATTAGTTGTTGATTTGGGATACCGACCGAGATCATTTGAGATAATGGAAAACTATTTGCCGGTGTATTGGTAAAAATAGATATCATACGTGGAATTAATCATGTGGCTCACATGGCAAGTCACGTGGATCAATAGAAGAGTGACAGCTGGATAGATAATTCGAAAGATATACGAATCTAAACGGATACGAGTAAATCACCCACGAGGTGATTAGAAACAGATGTCCGAGTCTCTTTAAAAGAACTGAAGAGGCACCAGTGAGATGAACCTAGACAGAAAAGGAGGTTGATTCATAGATCTTCAATTAATGAGCTTAATGTCACGACCCAACATCCATAAGGTCATGATGGTGCCGGACATCATTGTCAGGCATACCAAATCATAAATCAATTGAAATAATTTCCTGTTTTAACATTTATGAAAAAGGCATTTCCTTTCACTTTATTACACATTAACTAAATAAAATTTGTCGAGTAACACAATAGTTTGAATATTCCATATTAGCAATTATGTCCCAACACATCCCAGAACCCGGTGTCACAAGTACATGAGCAATTTCTAAGAATTTATACAATCATCACAAAGCTTGTCCGAAATAAAAATTGGACAAGGAAATTTAAAATAAAAATAAAAACAAGTACGAGGGAGACTCTGTCAGCTGCGGATCGCCTCCGGATGCTGTAGCTCGCCTAAGTCTCCGAATCCTCCACATTTCTATGAAAGTACCTGTGCAATAAAATGCACAGCAAGTGTAGCATGAGTACAAAAACAACGTGTGCTCAGTACGTCGCCCGCCTAACCTCAGAGAGGTAGTGACGAGAGGTCGAATTAGACACTCACTAAGGGCCAGTAAATTAATTAACATCATAAGATGAACATGATAGACATGTAAAGGTAGTAAAGCAGAATATATGTAAGGCACTAAAATCCAAGTAAAAACTGAAAATAGACAAACGGTTACCACTTTCTCATTATTTTCCAAAATATCTTAAATAAACAATTTCCTCTTTGTTTTCCCCCAAATATCATCAATCCACAATTTCTTCTTTATTTTCCCCCAAATATCTTATCACTTCAAAAATCATGAAGAACATTTATCAATTTAGCATGCGCATACGGGATAAGGATAACCGGCCTGAGCCATCATAATAATAATCTCTGTGCACTGCTGAGGGTCGAACGACCCGAACCATAATATTTCTTTCAATCTCGCCATGGCGTACGGCCCGCTCCCATGAGAGTGGGGGAAATAACACTCCGCTCGCGGAATGTAAATTGCGAAGCAGTCACATGCAGACATGCACAATCAACAATCCACCCCGAATACGTCGGGAACACAAATACTCAAGTAAATGACCAATTTCTCTTTTAAAAACCACAAATGGTAATTAAATGTTTTTTCGAAATTCACTTGCCAAGTTTTTATAATGTTAAATAATACAACCTTATCCGGAAATACAATTGCCCGCGAAGGAAATCAATTCTCTTTTTTTTGATGCTTAAGAAAATAAACTCCAATCTTCTTTAGTCATTCAATTACAATTTCAATTATATTAGCAGTCTAACATTACAGACAAGATCACAGGTACAACAGGTAAGGCATGCTAGGGTCCTAGGCTACCCGGACATGGCATAATAGTAGCTACGCACGGACTCCCATCACCTCGTGCGTACGTAGCCCCCGCATATAGTAACACATACTTAATTAGTTCACCTAGAGGGACAATTCCCTCACAAAGTTAGAAAGGAGACTTACCTCGCTCCGAAATTCCATAACCGGCTTCCAAGCCCTTCCGATGACTCCAAACGTCGCACAACGATCCGAAACTATCCAAACAACGGCAAACCAATGAAAATATACTCTAATATTTGCAACAATTCCAAATTATATAATTTCCCAACTCCGCTCAGTGAAATGACCAAAATGCCCTCAGTCCCACGTGCCCGGAATCCGAAATTTCTCGAAAATATTCCCTACCCATAGCGTTACTAACTCAAATATACAATTTACTCAAATATTCATGCTCAATTCGTGGTAGAAATCCATAATACAAATTTTTAGGTCTTTTCTCCAAAATCCCAAATTTTCTACCTATTCCATGTCTAATTCATGCATATAGTCTTGTATTTAACTTAAAAATGGGAGGAATTTACTTACCTAGACGTTGCATGAAGGAATCCTCTCCTGAAGCTCCTCCAAAATCGACCACAACAAGGAAGAAATGAAGAAATGGCCACAAATTCCGTTTTTAAAACACATCCTAGAAAAACCCTCTATGCGATCGCATGAAAAGCTCTGCAATCGCATAGGCGAACTATGATGCCCCCAGATTTCCTCTTGTTTGTTCGCATCACATCTCCCGCGTTCACATAGGCCAAGCTCCAGATGCCCCAAACTCACCTTTGTGCGATCGCACCACAACCCATGCGGTCGCACATGGCAATTCCTGCACCTCAATTATTTTCCTTCTGTGCGATCGCACAACCACCACTGCGATCACCCAAGGAAAAACTCAAGCCCCTCAAATTTCCTTCATTGCGATCGCACACAAGGGACCGCGATCGCATAGCACACCAGATATAACAGAAGACAGCAGTAGCAAAAACAGAGAAAAATGGTCCGAATTCACCCCAAAACGCACCCGAGGCCCCGGAACCCCGTCCAATCCCACGACTCAGTCCCATAACCTCACACAGACTTAGTTGAGCCTTGAAATCACCTCCAACAACATCGAAATCATGAATCACAGCCCGATTCAAGCTTAATGAACTTAGAACTTTCAAATTTCCACATTCGATGCCGAAACCTATCAAATCACGTCCGATTGACCTCAAATTTTGCACACAAGTCATATTCAACATTACGGACCTGCTCCGACTTCCGGAATCGCATTCCGACCTCGATATCAAAATTTCCACTTCCGGTCGGATATCTCAAAAACCTTCAAATTCCTATCTTTAGCCAAATGACTTCAAAATGACCTCCGGACATCCGAATTCACTTCTGATCGCGCTCCGAATACAATCAACTCCAAGGCTCTTCTAGCACCTGAACACCCTTTTCCTTGAAACACGTGACTGAGTCACTACCCTGACAACTCCCCTATGCCTTAAGCAAAATTCTAAATCTTCCAAATCCTAACCCTGGCCCGACAGACCCAATTTTTACAAACATTCATCAAATCCCACGCACAAACACCATTTTAATCCTTTCCCTTAGCTGAAATAACTTGCCAACACGCCGAAAATCCGGAACCCTATGAGAAGACAACCCTACAACCCATACCCAACTGCAGATGGTGGGACTCCGCCACTTAGCCCGAAGTTACTCCTTGCACCACTCTAGACCCTGCCGAGATCCTTTCTCCTTTGATAACGCGATCTTGCTCAACCAATCCATCCATATTCTTCCAAATCCTCTTGCTAGCACTCCCTAAATACTCAAATTCCCTAGCATCATTCACACATTCCGCCTCCTACCGAATAGACACTAGAACCTCTCACAGCGATTTGCCAACCATGCCACCGCTAACCTATTCACAGGAGATAACCCACATGTGGAAATCACTCACGGACACCTTCCAACGACACTGAAATGCACGCTCTCTACGACATCAATACCCCATCCTATGCCCGACTTCATTTACCAACTTTACTAGTCCGTCCGCTCCTCATGGACATCCATTAAATGCGCGACAATATCTTCAAATTCAAGCTATGTTGCCGCTCCCCCACTTTGTGACTGCTCGACTACCGCTTCTTACACGTGGCCTCCTAGAAATGGAACCACCGCCTAGCCTCACTTCAGGATCATTCTCTGCCAACCGCATTCTTCAATACTCCTTCTCAATACTTTGACCCCACGCAACTAAGAAACCATAGCACCGACAAACTTAACACATTCCATTCGATCAATGACGACAACTTCACGTCACAGGTGCATATCCCACCCCACTTGAAGACACCCACCCTTACTACTTTATTAACCCCAACTGGACCATTCATAACCCAAATGCCTGTCCTCTGCCGGAACTAAAATACCGAAATCTCGAAATCACACTCTGAGAAGACCTCCCCTCAAACCGTTCATCACTCCCAACATACGGGCAAACATTCTATCATTATTTTGACATCACACGATAACCAATCGCAAGCATCATCATTACCTGAGCATAGCCTTAACGCTCTCAGAAACACAACTACTGAGATGAAACAACATATTATTCTCTTGCAGGTCCATAACAACAACCCCAACCAATTATACATGGAAACATCTCGAATTACATCCGTAGCACCATTTCAACTCCTTAAATTCCTAATTCATAGCAAGCGCTTCGCGATGCGTAAGATCGAATAGGAATGAACACATGCATAAGCCTCAAAGGAATCGAATCACACGATGAGGAATAAAGAAGGGAAGTACTCCTAACAGCCCTGTAGCCTCTCGAAGATAAGTACAGACGTCTCCGTACCGATCCGCAAGACTCTACTAGACTTGCTCATGACTCGTGAGACCTAAGGGAACCTAGCGCTCTGATACCCTGTTGTCACGACCCAATATCCATAAGGTCGTGATGGCGCCGTACATCATTGTCAGGCAAGCCAAATCATAAATTAATTGAAATAATTTCCTGTTTTAACATTTATGAAAAAGGCATTTCCTTTCACTTTATTACACATTAACTAAATAAAATCTGTCGAGTAACACAATAGTTTGAATATTCTATATTAGCAATTATATCCCAACACATCCCAGAACCCGGGGTCACAAGTACATGAGCAATTCCTAAGAATTTATACAATCATCACAAAGCCTGTCCGAAATATAAATTCGACAAGGAAATTTAAAATAAAAATAAATACAGTACGAGGGAGACTCTGTCAGCTGAGGATCGCCTCCGGATGATGCAGCTCGCCTAAGTCTCCGAATCCTCCACATTGCTATGAAAGTACATGTGCAATAAAATTCACAACAAGTGTAGCATGAGTACAAAAACGTGTACTCAGTAAGTCGCCCGCCTAACCTTAGAGAGGTAGTGACGAGAGGTCGAATTAGACACTCACTAAGGGCCAGCAAATTAATTAACAGCATAAGATGAACATGATAGACATGTAAAGGTAGTAAAGCAGCATATATGTAAGGCACTGAAATCCAAGTAAAAACTGGAAATAGACAAACGTTTACCACTTTCTCATTATTTTTCAAAATATCTTAAATAAATAATTTCCTCTTTGTTTTCCCTCAAATATCATCAATCCACAATTTCTTCTTTATTTTCCCCCAAATATCTTATCACTTCAAAAATAATGAAGAACATTTAACAATTTAGCATGCGCATACGGGATAAGGACAACCGACCTAAGCCATCATAATAATCATCTATGTGTACTGCCGAGGGTCGAACAGCCCGAACCATAATATTTCTTTCAATCTCGCCATGGCGTACGGATCACTCCCATGAGAGTGGGGGAAATAACACTCCGCTCGCGGAATGTAAATTGCGAAGCGGTCACATGCAGACATGCACAATCAACAATCCACTCCGAATACGTCGGGAACACAAATACTCAAGTAAATTACCGATTTCTCTTTTAAAAACCACAAAATGGTAATTATATCTTTTTTCAAAATTCACTTGCCAAGTTTTTATAATGTTAAATAATACAACCTTATACGGAAATACAATTTCCCACGAAGGAAATCAATTCTCTTTTTTTTTTTATGCTTAAGAAAATAAACTCCAATCTTCTTTAGTCAATCAATTACAATTTCAATTATATTAGCAGTCTAACATTACAGACAAGATCACAGGTACAACAGGTAAGGCATGCTAATGGGTCCTAGGCTACCCGGACATGGCATAATAGTAGCTACGCACGGACTCCCATCACCTCATGCGTACGTAGCCCCCGTATATAGTAAACATACTTAATTAGTTCACCTAGGGGGACAATTCCCTCACCAAGTTAGAAATGAGACTTACCTCGCTCCGAAATTCTATAACCGGCTTCCAAGCCCTTCCGATGACTCCAAACGTCGCACAATGATCCGAAACTATCCAAACAACGACAAACCAATGAAAATATACTCTAATATTTGCAACAATTCCAAATTATATAATTTCCCAACTCTGCTCAGTGAAATGATCAAAATGCCCTCGGACCCACGTGCCCGAAATCCAAAATTTCTCGAAAATATACCCTACCCATAGCGTTACTAACTCAAATATACAATTTACTCAAATATTCATGCTCAATTCGTGGTAGAAATCCAAAATACAAATTTTTAGGTCTTTGCTCCAAAATCCCAATTTTTCTACCTATTCCATGTCTAATTCATGCATATAGTCTTGTATTTATCTTAAAAACGGTAGGAATTTACTTACCTGTACATTGCATGAAGGAATCCTCTCCTGAAGCTCCTCCAAAATCGACCATAGCAAGGAAGAAATGAAGAAATGGCCACAAATGCTGTTTTTAAAACACTGCCTAGAAAAACCCTCTATGCGATCGCATGAAAAGCTCTGCGATCGCATAGGCCAACTATGCTGACACCAGAGTTCTTTCTGTGCGTTCGCATCACTTCTCCCACGTTCGCACAGGCCAAGCTCCAGATGCCCCAAACGCACCCTTGTGCGATCGCACAACAACCCCTACGGTCGCATAGGTCAATTCCTGCACCTCAATTATTTTCCTTCTATGCGATTGCACAACCACCACTGCGATCGCACAAGGCAAAACTCCAGCCCCTCAAATTTCCTTCATTGAGATCGCACACAAGGGACCGCGATCGCATAGCACACCTGATACAACAGAAGACAGCAATAGCAAAACAGAGAAAAATGGTCCGAATTCACCCCGAAACGCACCCGAGGCCCCCGGGATCCCGTCCAATCCCATGATTCAGTCCTATAACCTCACACGGACTTAGTTGAGCCTTGAAACCACCTCCAACAACATCAAAATCACGAATCATAGCCTGATTCAAGCTTAATGAACTTAGAACTTTCAAACTTCCACATTCCATGCTGAAACCTATCAAATCACGTCCGATTGACCTCAAATTTTGCACACAAGTCATATTCAGCATTACGGACCTGCTCCAACTTCCGGAATCGCATTCCGACCTCGATATCAAAACTTCCACTTCCGGTCGAATTTCTCAAAAACCTTCAAATTCCTATCTTTACAAAATGACTTCAAAATGACCTTAGGACATCCGAATTCACTTACGATCGCGCTCCCAACTCCAGAATCACCATACAAAGATATTCCCAGACTCGGAATCCTAAACAGACATCCACAACCCTGAAATGCACTTCAAGACAAACTTAGGAAATTTCTTCAAAAATGCTGACTTCTACAATATGCGCCGAAATGCTCCCGGGTTATCCAAAACCCGATCCGGACATACGCCCAAGTCTGAAATCATCATACGAACCTGCTGGAACCTTCAAATCCTGATTCGAAGGTCGTTTACTCAAAATTACAATCTTAGTTGATTCTTCCAACTTAAGGCTTTTGAAATGAGAATTTTCTTTCCAATCAACTCTAAACTTCCCGAAATTCAATTCTGACCACACCGACAAGTCATAATAGCTGAAACGAAGATGCTCACGGCCTCAAACCGCTGAACGACGTGCTAGAGCTCAAAATGACCGGTCGAGTCGTTACACTTAAACATTACAAAATCTTCACGGAACAATTACGATTACCAATTATAACGTTTCATTAATGATATTAATATTCATCATTATGGCTCAATCATTAAGAAGAGTAGACGTTGTACTTAAAGGTCCCTATAAAAGGGAAAGAAATGTTATTTATATGGACACATTCTGATTACTGTCAGAATATACTTACTTTCTTGTGCTTTCTAATTATTCTTCCATTTCTAATTCTTATTTCCTTTATTATTTCTGAGAGAACATTGGTTTCCTTGATTATCAATAACCCGAGTACTTCTAAAAATAAGCTTTGACTGAGAATCCGATTCTTTGGTTAAACAAATTGGTTCCGTTACTGGGAATCTGATAATCTTTTCTTACTTTCCAAATTATCTTTTCTCGACTGAATCATGTCAAACATCAATGAAAACAACCAACAGGTGGAGAGAACCCCAGTTCCCTCACCTCAAGGAAACCCACGTGATTCAAGGGAACCATCGCCAGAAAGATCCACTACTCAAAATAATGAACAACTCGAAAATGAACAAACTGGTGAGCAAGATGCTGTGAAGCAGTTAATTGCGGAGTACGTGAATGATGCTCTCCAGGATTTCGCGAGGGGTCTGCCAACTGTGCCACCCACTTCTCCTCCAAACAATACTGTGACTGTGGAAATTCCACATTTAGGGTTGGCTAATTCTGGAAGCGGAGGAACTCCCAATGAATCACGCAGAGGGAGACCAGGTACGACTTATAATTCTGATTTACAAGCTTTAATACTAACCTTGCAGAAACAAGTGAAGGAACAAAATGATCGTATTGAGCAAATACCTGGCGTACCACCTGTCATCAAAGGAATTGATATTGATAAATATTCACAACAACCATGGAAGCCAAGCGTAGCTCCATTACCAATTCCTAAAAAGTTTAAAATGCCCGACATCCCGAAATATGATGGGACGTCTGACCCACGTGACCACGTTACTACATTCACCACGGTAGTAAAAGGCAATCATTTAACCAAGCAGGAGATCAAATCTGTGCTGGTCAAAAAGTTTGGGGAAACCCTCACCAAAGGAGCGCTAACATGGTACTCTCTCTTACTTGAAAATTCTATTGACTCTTTTGCTGAGCTTGCAGATTTGTTTATAAAAGCACGTTCGGGTGTACAAAAAGTAGAGAAGAGAATGGAAGACATATTTAAAGTGAAGCAGGGAGATACAGAGTTGCTACGAGAATTTGTGGACAGATTCCAACCGGAAAGAATGCTGTTACCTAGAGTACCTGACAACTGGGCAGCCATGGCATTTGCAAGCAATTTAAATGAAAAAATTTCAGAAGCTACGAGGAGACTCAAAGAGAGCCTACGAGAATTCCTTGTCATGACGTGGAATGATGTATATAACAAGTACAATACCAAATTGCGGATTGAATAGGATATTGTAGCCCAATCAAAGGTAGAAGAAAAAACAAGCTCGAGGCGATCAAAATCTAAGAAGAGGTCCGATAAGAATAGGTACGAGCCCTATATGGGACCTTCGGGGCGAGAAACTCGTTCCAAATTTGAAAACCTGCAGGCCGATCACAGATCCTCAAATAGAGATTCAGGTTCATCATCGTCAAGATTCATAAAAGATTGAGGTGAACGTAACAGAGATAATAACAAATGCAAGGATTGGGGACTACAACTTCAATGTGAGCACCTCCGAGTTAGTCGCTATCCTAAGAAGCATGGGAAATAAAGTTCGATGACCTAAAGAGATGAGATCAAATCCAAACAGAACGAACCCAGACTTCTGGTGTGAATTTCATAATGATCACAACCATAGAACATTAGACTGTAGATTATTGCAAGGTGAGGTAGAACATTTATTGAAGTAGGGATATCTAACAGAGTTATTCAGCGAGAAGGCAAACAAGTGTATCTGAAGAATAGACAAGAACCCCCGAAACTGCCATCTCTAAAGAGAACAGTAAATGTGATAAATGGTGGAGAAAAAGTTAATGGCGTAACCTATACATCAGTGAGTAAAACAACAAAGTTCACAATAACTCACGGGAAGAAAAATTGTCAAACTCTGGAAGACGGCAACATAACATTTGATGATTTGGATGCTGATGGATTAATGATTCCTCACAACGACTCACTGGTAATATCTTTACTAATACATGACACTAATGTAAAGCGAGTTTTGATTGATCCAGGTAGCTCTGTAAAGATTATTCTATTATGAGTCGTGGAATAAATGCTGATGGGAGACTGTGTAATTCCAAAAGCACGTTCTCTTTCTGGATTTGATAACTCTACTGTCATTACTAAAGGAGAGATTGAATTAAGCACTTACGCAAAAGGGGTCATCAAAGAAACAAAATTTCAAGTGATAGACACTGATATGGCCTATAATGTGATTATGGGAAGGCCATGGATTCACGATATGGACACTGTGCCATCCACATTACATCAGGTTATCAAATTCTCTTCAAAGTGGGGTATTCAACAGATTCGAGGAGATCAACAAATTTCAAGAATATCAATTCAGTGATACACTCAAGCCAAAAAGATACAAGTGCAGAACTAAAAGACACGATGCAGATCAGACAAATACGGGTACAAGTGAAAAAGATGCGGTAAATCAAATTTTAATAGAGATTGCATCAAAACAGACCGATGTGGATTCCAGGACAGATGTAATTCAGGAGGCGGAGGAAAATGAAAACATTAAAATGACGATTGAGGAATTCGAAGCTGTTCCATATTCGAGCAATGGCCAGAACGAATAATCCATATCGGAGCAAGGCTAAACCCAGAAAGGAGAGGTAAGTTGGTTGAATATTTAAAATCTAAAGCAAATTGTTTTTCATAGTACCATTCATATATGACAGGTATACCTCCGGAAGTGATGACTCATAAATTAAATGAAGACTTGTCATTCGTACCTGTCAAACAAAAGAAGAGGAAGCAAGGATCATTAAAAAATTAAGTGATCGATGAAGAGGTACGGAAACTCTTAAAGATCGGTTCAATACGCGAGGTAATATATCCTAATTGGTTAGCTAATACTGTGGTAGTGCCTAAAAAGAACGGTAAATGGAGAGTTTGTGTAGATTACACTGATTTAAACAAAACATGCCCGAAGGATTCATTCCCTTTACCGCATATAGATCAAATGATTGATGCTATCACAGGTCACAAATTATTATGTTTTGTAGATGCATATTATGGTTATAATCAGATAAAAATGGACCCCTTAGACGAGGAAAAAACTTCATTTATTACGAACAGCGGGACTTATTGTTACAAAGTCATGCCTTTTGGCTTGAAAAATGCTGGAGCCACGTACCAGAGACTAGTGACCAAGATGTTCCAGGAACACCTGGGGAAGACGATGGAAGTGTACATTGATGATATGTTGGTCAAATAAATACAAGTTAAAGACCATTTCAAACATCTTTCAACTACATTCGAGATTCTCCGCAAGTATAACATGAAACTGAACCAAGAAAAATGCGCTTTTGACGTAGCTTCAGGTAAGTTTTTAGGCTTTCTCGTATCTAATAGAGGAATTGAAGTGAATCCTGCTCAAATTAAAGCTACTGAAGAAATACCTGATGTACTCACAAGCAAAAAAGAGGTACAAAGATTGACTGGTAGGATTGCAGCTCTAGGGAGATTCATTTCAAGATCTTCAGAGAAGAGTTTTACATTCTTTTCAGTATTAAAGAAGCAAAATCAATTTGAATGGACTGAAGAATGTCGAAAGGCCCTCAAAGATTTAAAGGAATATTTATCAAATCCTCCCCTGCTGTCTAAACCAAGGTGGAGAAAAACTGTACGTCTATCTGGTTGTTACAGAAGTGGCTGTAAGTGCAGTCTTGGTAAGGGAGGACAAAGGTAAGCAATCTCCTATTTATTATGTTAGTAAGTCCTTATTAGATGCCGAGACTAGATATCTTCATCTAGAGAAACTTGCTTTAGCCTTGGTCATGTCAGCTAGGAAATTGAGACCATATTTTCAATGCCATCCAATTTATGTAGTAACATCATGTCCTTTAAAGAATATTTTGCATAAACAAGAATTGTCAGGCAGATTAGCCATGTGGGCAATAGATTAAGAAAATATGACATTGTTTATCAACATAGGACAACAATAAAGTCTCAAGTTTTAGCAGACTTCGTCGCAGATTTTAATACAAAAATAATTCCTGAAGTAGAAAAGGAATTACAAATTTTTACTGGAGCTAATCCAGGAACATGGACTTTATTTACTGACGGTTCTTCTATTGTTAAAGGAGCTGGCTTGGGAATTGTCCTAATACCACCTTCAGGTGAAACTATAAGGCAAGCAATTAAATGTTACCCTATTACTAATAATGAAGCGGAGTATGAAGCTGTAATTGCAGGTCTGGAACTAGCTATCGCGCCCCCATGTTTCCTCCCCTTTAGGATCGGTCAGGGTATTCGACATTATTGGGATAACTCGTTTCCTTTTGGGAAAGGGGCAAGGAATTGAAGAGTCGCCACCGAATGATTTTCAGGTGCGTTAGGGCACCTACTAAGGGTCATTTACGAACACAGATTGGACAAACAGAGATAGGGTAAGGGCTTGAAATTACTTCAAGGGGAAGGTGTTAGGCACCCCTTGAAGTCTACAACTGTGGTTCCCGGCCAAACAAACTTTGTGAATTTTAAAACAGGTAGCACATGAGAAATAAAAGCACATAGGTAAACAAACAAAGGTTTTTGAGAAGATTCGTAGTCTAAGCACACATATGTGCTTAAGTTTAAAAGATTTAAAGGCTAGGTACATATACAAAATTTCGGAGGTTTTACAATCTAAGCACACATGTGTAAGGGATAGGGGGGTCCTAGGTTGTTTATCCTATAGGATCACATCAGTATAATGCCCGGTAATCACTCCTCAGAGAGGGGCTACACGTGGCATTAGCGCACCGGATATCATATCCATGTATACCCTTCCCACCCCTTAGTGGTTATTAAGCGAGTTTATTTAACGACTTCCATGCGTTCTATTACCCGTCCCTTATTAATGGCCTTGGAGAATTTAGGACCTCTAAATATAGACAGTTCTAGATAAAACCCTTAAGGTTAAAAGGATAAAATTCTAAGAGACAGGTAAGAACAAATAGGACTTTACAAATAAATGCAGGAAAAGCAGTTAAGAGGCTCAGATTTACCTCCACAGATAATGCACATAAGCAACACGTCTCAAACATAAACAAGAGGCAGTTTTATTAGACAGAATCCTAAGACATGATATCTAAGTGAATATCCATGCACAGAAGTATGCAACTTTATTTATAAACTCAATAGCAAGGACCTAATCAGTTTTCCTACTGATTTTAAAATATGTTAGCCTTTAGACAGTAAACACAACCAAGCGTGTTACAACCTTTAAAGGGATTGATTACCTAAGGCTTTCCTAGGCGTGGTGTTGTGCGTAGCAATTACCAGAATTGTTGAAAAACAGTTCAGAAGTTGTTTTACCTAAAGCATGTTGTTCTAAGTGATACGATTATGCAGAGATTGTTACTAGTTTTATTAAGGGCAAGGCAATTAGATGTGACACTGCTTCTACCTTTTTCGTGAGTCAGTAATAAACTAGGCGTGGTTAAGCAGATGTAAACGAAATCTTAGAGCATGGTATCTAATATGCACATATGAATGCAGGATGGCTAAGACATAGTTTCAGGATGCACAGGATTCCTAAAGGCATGATTTCTATAATGCACAAAGAGTTACAAGGTGATGGAGACATGATATTGAATGCACATGAGTAACAACTTTATTATGTTAACATTGTTTATTGTCCTTCGAGCAGGATTTCTAAGCGATAAACATAAAGCATGGATAAGA
This sequence comes from Nicotiana knightiana, assembly GCA_005239525.1. Classification (NCBI taxonomy): domain Eukaryota; kingdom Viridiplantae; phylum Streptophyta; class Magnoliopsida; order Solanales; family Solanaceae; genus Nicotiana; species Nicotiana knightiana. The sequence continues at coordinate 21,992 of ML392561.1, read as the reverse complement.
TACTGAAACAGTAGACATGAAATCCTAGGAACATGGTATCTAGTGCATGTTTGGCATGGTTTGAATGAACATGCTGGTCCTAAAACATGGATTCTAATGCATATAGAAACAATGTAAAGCTTAAAACATGATTTCTACCCGATGATGTTAACAGAACTATATGGCTACCCTCCCCACTTCACTAGCCATTCCCAATATCTGTTTATAAATAATTATTACAGACCAGCTGAGTAAATTACATAAAAGATAAAGGAAAAGAAGAAGTTAAACTATAGGGAGCCTGAAAACCAAGCCCAGATTCCCAAGACCTCAAGTGCCCAAATGTTTCATAGCCTTTCTCATATCCGAGTGTGTCAGAGTTCCCTAAGGACCTCAAGGGATTCCGGGCAGTGCTCACACCCAGATTTTGATAACTATAATTGAGTAAGTGCAGTGTGGAAGGGCCAACCCCCAGTGCATCAGAGTTCGGAGGGATCTCACAGGAATCCCCAGGTATTCTTACACTGGAGGGGCAGAACCTAAGGACCAAAGAGTAGAGTGAGAGTGCTTGACATAGTTTTGAAAAGGATTTAAATAGGAAAACAGTATTTGAAAGAAGGATTAGTTGAAATAGTTTTATAAAATAGGAGAGTTGTTTAGTAAAAATACAGTTTCTTGACAAGAGTAGGACAATTAACAAACAGTAGGCTAATCACTGCACAAACAGATTCAGCACATTCAAATCACAGTCCTTCATACAGGGGTGATGGGAATTGGGGACACATAGAGCACATAGTATACAAGAGCATGAAGTTCTTGTAAGGGGTTTATGGGGATTAGGGTATAGATAATGGTATCAACACAACATGAATTTCAGAATCAACACAGAATCAGACAACTTAGGATACAAATTGCTTTGCAAAGAAAGGTTCATACTAGAAACCAGGTAAACATAAGATAGAGCAGAGTCACATTGGGACATACTACAAGGGGGTAACATATTCATAACCATACTGATCCTAAGGGAGAGTGGGACATAACATAATATGCTAGATGAACAATGATGTAGACATGTCAATTACATGTTGAACAACAAAACCATAGATAGAAACATATTAGAAACATGATAAACTGAAGCAGTAAAAGAAACATGTTGGTTTTGGGACTTGAATTGAAATCAGAATATACCAGTAAAGAGATAGTAAACACAAAGTGAAGGATAGGAGATCATAATAATTAGCCTTGGCTTGCAGCCGGTCAATTCAGAACAGTAGTAAGTAACAAAGAAAGAAAGAGAGCAGAAAAGCTTTGAGTATAAGAGAGAGTTTTTGAACTAATGTGTTCGTGTGTGGAAGACTGTTAATGGGAAGAGTATATATATTAGTTTAAAACTAGGTAGGATAAGGTAACAATCAAAGTCGGGCAGTGATTGGGGAATCAGAATCAATCAACATAAGATAAATATAAGTACTCCCTTTAATTAAGGAGTTAACTTTGAACCGTAATAGACATGCAATAAATAAGGAAAGATACCATAGGACTGGAATATAACACAATGAGGAAATAATTTCAGCACAGTACCAGTATAGAACATGTAATTGAGGCTAGGTTCAGAGGATTATAATTAAGGAAATAACATGAGAATTAATTTGACAGCATAGTCGACCATAAAATAAGGCAAGAAATAAGCTAAGGTCATAAAATCAGCAGGGAAGTCATCATAAGGGATTAGTTAAAGGTATCAATCACAGGGAATCAAAGGTTCAAATAGGAAATAGTACTGATTAGGGGGAATCAACACAAATTGCACAGAATAAACACATGATAAGCAAGGCAGAAGGCAAGAATTAGAACCATAATAGACATGGTAAAGTAAAGATCATATAGAATCAGGGATTTAAACTGGAATATAGTACCGATAAACATAATCCTCTGAGAGTTAGCAAGGTAAGCACATAACATGCAGAAATAGGTAGAATCAGAAACCCTAGTAAGTTGAACAGGGTGAAAATCACAAAAGTACTCAGATTAATCGAAGCAGATTCATGAGAATCAAACATACAAACAAGTTTGAGAGAACGAATAGTAAAGATAAACTCAGAACCCAAAGATTAAACCAAGAAACTTAGGGCTTTCAACATAATAAAATCAGATAAAGGAAAAACTTAAACAAATCGTTTAAACACAGTGAAAATCATAGAAAAACACTAGAGTCAGAAGAAGAAGCATTTTTTAAAATGGGATTAAGAAACCCTAGTTTGAAAATGAAGAGATGCTTTAAGAAAATAGGAAAATCTTTAAGAAGATAGCAAAATACCTCGGAATATACCTAGATCTATTGCAGATCTAAGAAATCCAGTGTTAAAATTAGGGTTTCAGAGAGAGAACCCAAAGAGAGAGAGAGAGTCGGCTTAGAAACCACATAATCTAGCCGGAGATGGGAGGATCTTACTCAGATGGTCATGGACGGCCTGAGATTGACATGAAAACCATGAAATGTGTGTGAACTTCCTTCTGGTTCCTTTGAGGACCTCAAGGCAGCAATAACCTAGTGTGGGAAGGAGCCATGGAGGCTGGGATGGTGGTGAGATCACCATAGTTACCGACGAGCAAGCAGCCGATGAGAGGAGATTAGGGTTTGGGTGGAGAGAGTTTGAGAGAGACTGGGAGGACATGACGACAGAGGAAAAATGAGAGAATGAGAGAATGAGGGTTTGGGGAGGGGGATAGACTATTAGGTTAATTATGGTATGGGTGAATCTAGTCTGTTGATCAAAATTGATCAACGACCACGATTTATTCAGACATTGGGTTGAGTAAGTTAATGTATTGGGCTTGGGTATTGGGTTGATTTAATTGGGTTTGGGTCTGGTTTAACTTAGGCTACAATTGAAATGAGATTAGGCTATTTGTTAAATACCCAATTCAAATTAATTAAAATAATTTACAAAATAGCTAATAATTATAAAAAATGAATTTCAGGCATAGAAAATAGTTTGGAATGATTATTTAGTATTTAAAAGTACAAATGACTAATTTCTAGTAGAATATAGTGCAAAATTATATGCTTGGGCTATAATTGCAAAGTTATTGCAATTATAGCCAAAAGATGCCAATTTGGCTAATTATGAAATAATTGGGTCTAATTAGGATCAGAAACAATAAATTAAATCAAGAAATGCTTTTGAAATAATTTTTGATGCAATTTTATAATTATTTATTGGAAATAAAATGCTGGATAGATTAATACAAATATAGGGAATTGTGGAAAATATCATTTGCTATTGATACATGATTTTGAAGCTATATATGCAAATTTAAAAAATATTTTGAGGAAAAATTGGGTATCAACAACTGCCCCTCTTTAAGCGGAAAGGATGAAAGAGTTTGACAGATAAAGACATGATAGCCAATTTTGACCGAGCGAAATGGTTTGGGAGAGATTTAGGCCGCACCCTAGCTTCTGAGCTGCACACATATCCCTGGTTTTATAGGAATCAGGCCGTATGTAGTTCCGGATCCATCAGCGAAGTATACCGGTGAAGTCATCACAATAACGGACGCAACACCTAGGGCTAAATGAATGAACGATTCTACAAAAGAGGTTAGGTTTGATATGGCTGGGAGAACTAGAGCGAGATCGCTCCTGCGCGGTAGCCGTCACTTGCCGGCTTACCTGCAAAGAAGAATACCACAAGTGTATATTGTGCATAAATTTAAACATGATGCAGGCTCCCGTTGGACTATGAATGTTGTCTTCAGACGGTTAGGGATGACGTCCTCAGACCATGATGTCCTGGGCCATGAGTTGTTTGATGAAGGATTCGCAGGCCATGAAATGATGTTCTCGGGCCATGAAGATGGTGCCTCCGAACGATGACGCCTTTGAATAATGATATGCAAAATTGAGAGAGATCCTCAGGCCATGACATGACGTTCTCGGGCCATGAAGATGGTGCCTCCGAACTATGACGCCTTTGGACAGGTTGCCGATATTTCAGCCCATGATGCAATAACATGATGTTAACAAGAAAAAGCTTATCCTTGCAAAGTGGAGGGCAGATCTTAGCCCCAAAGAAGAGCAAAGTAGATAATGTTGGAGAGACAACGCTTAGTCTTGATGAAAAGAATGTAATTCGGAGGCAGAGCTTAGCCTCATACAGGTATGGAGATAGAGCTTAGTCTCATGCAAATGAAGGGAGAGATTAGCCTTGTGCGAATGCAGAGGTAGAGCTTAAACTCATGCAAGGTGGAGACAGAGCTTAGTCTCATGCAAGATGCGGGACAGGGCTTAGTCCCATGCAAATGAAGGCAGAGATTAGCCTTATGCAAAGGGAAGGCAGATATTAGCCTTATGCAGATGGGAGAGGTGGGTCAATCCTATTCTACTAGCGCTAATAGGCAGCATAGGGGAAGAAGCACTACACCTAGGAATCAACAACACGAAAACTTTGTTCTAAGTCATCCCTTTCCTTAGCGGGCTTGGGACTAAGTTAGCCTTATGCATAAAGTAGAATGAATAGCAGATAGTAGCATAATTTCTTAGCTGGTAGCAGATTTCGATAACGCGATTGTTGTGACGATTGTGACTTTGCGGCATGTCCACTCCTTTGTACCTGCATGCAAAGAAAAATTGTGAGTTTTGTAGATGGGGGAGGTTGATTCGTGTCTCAGCTGGCTTTACTTGCTTCGTCTGCCTAGTCTGATGATTCTGTTTGCGTCATCGGGGTAGCGTGTGCTAAACAGAGCTATATTTTGAAAATGTACATGATTTTATAAAGACATAGTAAAAATATATTTTGAGAAATTTAGATGAATCGATGACCGTTACATGGTTCAAGACATTGCAACCACTCATGCTACGGAATTTTGAGGCTCCTCCTCAAAATTCTACCCCACCTAGATGGTTGACGATTCTGACAATTGTACATGCTGCAATCGGCTGAACTTGTTTCGGAATTTTGAGGGCCCTCCTCAAAATTCTGCCCAGTGTCCAATTGCGGGGGAAATGAGATTTTTATTGAATTATGATCGAACTCGTAGGGCTGCCTACGTATCCCCTCTCAAACAGGAATCAGGTCAGGCGTAGTTCAATTTACATCATTGAAGAAAAGCATAGACGGTCATAATATCGTTTGACTGCATCTGAATTGATTGGCTTTGGCCAAACTTCTCCGTCCATTTCTGCAAGTATGAGAGCTCCTCATTTCAATACTCAGTGAACCATATACGGACCTTGCCAGTTGGGAGAAAATTTCCCTTTGGCTTCATCTTGATGTGGAAAAATCTTCTTTAACACCAGCTGCCTCGGTGTGAAATGTCTTGGCTTGACTCTCTTGTTGAAGGCTCTGGACATTCTCTTCTGATAAAGCTGACCATGAAATATTTCATTCATCCTTTTCCCATCTATGAGGGCCAACTGCTCGTAGCGGCCTTTTATCCATTATGCGTCGGTGAGCTCAGCTTCTTGTATGATTCTTAAGGAAGGGATCTCCACTTCGGTAGGGTTAACAACTTCCGTACCATAAACCAGTAAATAAGGAGTTGCCCCGATTGATATGCGGACTGTGGTGCGGTATCCTAGTAAGACGAATGATAATTTTTCATGCCACTGTTTGTGCTTTTCTATCATCTTTCTCAATATATTTTTGATGTTCTTGTTGGCGGCTTCCACAGCTCCATTCATCTGTGGTCTATAGGCTGTGGAATTCTTGTGCTTGATTTTGAAAGTCTCGCACATGGATTTCATCAGATCACTGTTGAGATTGGAGCCGTAGTCGGCGATGATTGAATCCGGAACCCCGAACCGACAAATGATACGGTCACGGACAAAGTATTCCACGACTTTCTTAGTCACTGCTTTGTATGATTCTGCTTCGACCCATTTGGTGAATTAATCAATAGCTACTAGGATGAACCTATGTCCATTTGAGGCTGTGGGATTGATTGGTCCAATAACGTCCATTCCCCAAGCGACGAATGACCAAGATGAGCTTGTTGCATTGAGCTCATTTGGGGGTACCTTTATCATATCTGCATGTACCTGACATTGATAGATTTCCGGACATATTGGATGCAGTCCGTTTCCATGGTCATCCAGAAGTAACCGACTCTGAGTATATTCTTTACTAAGACAAAACCATTCATGTGTGGGCCACAGATCCCAGCATGTATCTCTTCAAGTAGTCTGGAGGCTTCCTTTGCATCGACACATCTTAATAATCCCAAGTCAGGAGTCCTTCTGTACAGGTTTCCTCCGCTGAGAAAGAAATTGTTGGACAATCTCCAGAGCGTGCGTTTCTGAGTGTGATTTGCAAGCTCTGGGTACTCTCCCTTTGACAAATATTCTCTGAAGTCGTGTAACCATGGTCTCCCGTCTGCTTCTTCTTCAATGTGGGCATAGTATGCCGGTTGTATATGGATCTTTACTGGAATAGGATTAATGAAGTTCATATATGGGTGTTGTATCATGGATGATAGAGTGGCCAATGCAGCAGCAAACTTGTTCTGAATTCTGGGGACCTGCCGAAATTCTGTCTTTGTGAACCTTTTCCTCAATTCCTGCACATGGTGAAGATATGGCAATACCTTGGAATTATTGGTAGCCCATTCTCCTTGTACTTGGTGTATTAACAGATCTGAGTCACCAATTACTAGAAACTCCTGGATATTCATGTCAATGGCCATATTGAGCCCTAAGATGCAGACCTCATATTCTGCCATATTGTTGGTACAGGGAAATCTAAATTTGGCAGATCCCGGGTAGTGTTGACCTGTTTCCAATATCAGGACAGATCCAATGCCGACTCCTTTGAAATTGGCTCCTTCGTCGAAGAACATTCTCCACTCGTCATAGGATTATGCAATGTCTTCCCCTATGAATGACACTTCTTCATCGGGAAAATATGTTTTCAGGGGTTCATATTCTCCTCCCACGGGGTTCTCGGCAAGATGATCTGCCAGTGCTTTCCCCTTGACCGCTTTCTGAGTCACATAGACAATTTCGAACTCACTCAACAGGATTTGCCATTTGGCCAGTTTGCCAGTGGGCATGGGCTTCTGAAAGATATATTTCAAGGGATCCATCCTTGATATGAGATACGTTGTGTAGGCACAGAAGTAATGCCTCAGCTTCTGAGCTACCCAGGTTAGAGCACAGCAGGTACGTTCCAGTAGAGAATACCATGCCTTATGTGGAGTGAACTTCTTACTCAGATAATAAATAGCCTATTCCTTTCTTCCTGTCTCGTCGTGCTGTCCTAGGATGCAACCAAAAGCTCCATCTAATACCGCAAGGTAGAGTAGCAAGGGTCTACCTGGCTCGAGCGGGACCAAGAATGGTGATGTTGACAAGTATTCCTTGATCCTGTCGAAAGCTTTCTGACAATCATCGGTCCATTCGGTCGCAACATCTTTCTTTAGCATCTTGAAGATTGGTTCACGTATAACGGTGGACTGGGCTATGAGTCGACTGATGTAGTTAAGGCATCCCAAGAAACTCATCACATCTTTCTTGTTCTTTGGCGGTGGAAATTCTTGGATGGTTTTGACCTTTGATGGATTCAGTTTTATTCCTCGGCGGCTGACGATGAACCCAAGAAATTTCCCAGCAGGAACTCCGAACGCAGACTTTGCAGGTTTAACTTCAAGTTGTACTTTTGTAGCCTGTCGAAGAATTTTCTCAAATCTGTTGTATGGTCAGTGGCTCGCTTGGACTTGATGATGACATCATCCACATACACCTCAATTTCTTTATGTATCATATCATGGAAGATAGTGTTCATAGCTCTCATATAGGTGGCCCCAGCATTCTTTAAGCCGAATGGCATCATCTTATAATAGTAGACCCATCACAGCATAATGAAAGCTGTTTTCTCAACGTCTTCCCCGTCCATCCAAATCTGGTGGTAACCAGCAAAACAATCCACGAATGATTGAAGTTCATTCTTTGCACAATTGTCAATCAAGATGTGTATGTTCGGGAGAGGAAAATCATCCTTCGGACTGGCCCAGTTGAGATCCCGGTAGTCAACACAAACTCTGAACTTTCCATCTTTCTTGGGTACTANATTTTCAGACTCATATCAGGCTTGAATTTTCTGAGCTTCTGCTTTACCGGCGGGCACATTGGATTGGTTGGTAACTTGTGAGCCACAATGGATGTACTTAGACCAGTCATGTCATCGTACGACCATGCAAATATGTCTTCATACTCTTTCAAGAATTGTGTGTATTCCACATTCTCTGATTGCGATAGATGAATGCTGATGCGAGTTTCTTTGACAGTTTCTGAATCTCCCAGGTTGACTATCTCGGTTTCGTCCAGATTGGACTTAGGTCTATTTTCAAAATCCTCAACTTCTCTGACAATTTCATCGGGTATGGTATCTTCTTCTTCTGAATCACTGTCCTTTTGTTGCGTTGTCTCATTGCATGTCAGAGTCATTGGTTCATAAGACAGGAAATAGTAATGCCCGGGACTCGTCGGGCCCTGGATGGTCTGACAGTCCAATTCTTGAGGAATGATCCCTTACTCACAGCTTGGATGGTAGGGCCTTCCTTCTCCTCCTCCTCAACAATAACACAACAATCCATGTCTCCATCTTCCAGGAGTAGATCCTTCAAAGCTGCTAGAGTTTCTTCTTCTGACCCCCTATATGATATCAGCTTGCTGGAAAGTCTGCTCCAGATGTGGTATAGGTTGTTCCAATGGATAGTAGGGACCGTGCCATGGTAGCGACCAGTCTTTGTACTCCTACCAAGTGTATTTGTATCCCAGCCCAAAAGTGGTGCCATGGGGCTTCAACTGTATTGGTTTGGAAATCCCCTAAAGATTTTTCCCGAGTCCTCTGCCAGGCTCGTATCCATTCCAGTTCAGTATGCTTTCGATCTTACTATATGACCATTTGTCTTTATCCACTGCATTGGCCCGTTCAATGTGGTGGTAGGTTTCTCCACCCAGCCTTCTTCTACCTTCAATCACCAGGATGGTCTGACGACCATAGATAGGATTGCTTCCGTCTCCATGGATGATCACTTCCTGGTGGTTCCAATACCACCTGATGCAATGTTGATGCTACATCCTTGGCGGAATGTATCCATAGGCGTCCCAACAACATATTATAGGATGCCGATATGTCTATCACCTGAAATTCAATTTCGAACCATGTAGGTCCCATCTGCAGACAAAGACTGATTTCGCCGATGGTAGACCTTTGAGAACCGTCGAAAGCCTTTATATTCATAGATCCTTCTTTGATATCGTGCAGTCCCTTGCCCAATTTCTTGAGTGTTTTCAACAGATAGATGTTGAGGGTGGATCCACCGTCGATCAGAATCCTGGTGATGAAGTAGTCCTCACATTTTACAGTGATGTGTAGTGCTTTGTTATGACTTAGTCCTTCAGGCGGAAGCTCGTCCTTGTGGAAAGTGATCTTGTGACTCTCCAGTACTTGACCTACCATATTGGCCATTTCTCCACTAGTTATGTTATTTGGCACATATGCTTCGTTCAACACTTTCATCAAAGCATTCCTGTGTATCTCTGAATTCTGCAGCAATGACAGAATGTATATCTGGGCTGGAGTTTTGTTCAGCTGATCGATGACTGAGTATTCCCTTGCCTGCACCTTCCTCCAAAGATCATCTGGGCCTGTCTCAATGACAGATGGCCTATTGGAAGCATTCTTTCTAGACTCTGCCAAGTGTTCAGGTGTATAGACCCTGCCGGTCCTTGTCATCCCCTGTGCAACACCAACTTCTTCTATCTTGACTTTACCTTTCCTTCTTGCTTCAGCCGTGTAATCCCAAGGTACATCCTTGTCGTTGAAAGGTGGCATGGTTGACACTATCACTGTGATTGGTGCAGCTATTTTCACTTCAAATGGGATAGGTGCCTTAGCAGGCGGCATAACTTCAACCTCGAACGGCAAATGTGTGTTTGCAGGTGGTGCCGTTTCAAACTTGAATAGGAGTGACGTAGTTACCTCGACGTCTCTGGATGGATGAATCGGGACTATGATGGGATTAAGCGTGACTGTTGGCTTCTTTGGGTCATCACCTTCTATGATTAACCCGATCGACCCCTCTGCGTCCCAATCTTCTTCTATCTCTATCATGTTGACACCCCTAGGGTCCGAAAGTGGATTGTTGTGAACATTGGAAGAAACTTCTTTTGCCTGGATGACCTTGTTATCAATCATAGACTGGATCTTATCCTTCAATGAGCGACATTCATCAATTGTATGCCTCTTCATGCCGGAATGGTATGCACATGTCTTGTTTAGATTGACCCATTAAGATGGATTTTTAGGGGTTATAGTAGGGATATGAGTGATATAACCATCAGCTTTTAATCTTTCATACAACTGGTCGATAGGTTCAGCAATGGCAGTGTATTTTTTAGGAGGTCTGTGATCAAAGTTGGGCCGAGGTCTCCAGAAATTTTGACGAGCAGGGGGTGATTGAAAGTGAGATGACTGAGAGTTATAGGTATGATAAATAGGAGCTGGTTGGGAGTATCTGGGGGAAGTAGGCTGACATGTAGACGGTGGAGATAGCTGATATGTTGATGGAGGTGCTGACTGATAGGTGGGCGAGGGTGCTTGATAGGCGAGTGGGAAAGTTCTTTGTACCAACGGGGATTTGGGTCCCTGTGCAACCATTACCGTTCCTGCATCTTTCTTCTTGGATATACCACCAGACTGCAAGTCTTTGTTGGTGGCCTGTAGGGCCTCAAAGTTAGTGACCATTCCACTCTTGATACCTTCTTCAATTCTCTCACCAGCTTGATGATGTCAGAGAATTTGTGGTTTTCAATCACAATTAACCTTTCATAATACTACGGGTCTTGTGCCCGGACGAAGAATTTGTTCATCTGTTCTTCCTCTAGGGCAGGCCTGACCTTGGCTGCTTCAAATCTCCAGCGAGCGGCATACTCGTGAAAAGTTTCTATGGGCTTCTTTTTAAGGCTCTGGATGTAGAATACGTCTGGTGCATTCTCCGTATTGAACCTGAATCGGTCCATGAAGTCTCATGCCATACTTACCCAGTCAAACCACTTCTTAGGGTTTTGACTGATGTACCAAGATAAATCATCTCCTGTGAGGCTCCTCATGAACAATTTTATGCGAATCTTCTCGTCTCTTCCTACTCCAACCAATTTATCACAATAGGTCCTCAGATGGACCCTGGGATCACATGTACCATCGAACATATCGAACTTAGGAGGTTTGTAACCCTCCGGTAGTTCAACATCGGGTTGTATGCAGAGATCTTTGTAGTTCAACCCTTCGACTCCCTTTCTTCTTTCAACGCCCTGAACTCGACTAGTCAGCTTCTTGAGTTCCTCGGCCAAATTCTTAATGAGCTTATCCTTCTCACTGAATTCAGGTGTGTAAGCAATGTGTTGGGTGGAGTGAGGTAAAGTCTCCACATATATGGAGTTGTTCTGATGACCTGGTATTTGAGCATAGAGGTGGTCACTTATGGAGTCTTGTGGTTCAAGGATAATTAGCGGGGTATTTATTGGAGCGTGGAAAGTGTTGTGCTGGTGCTGTAGTGGGATAAGTTGTTTTTTTGGTGGAGTTGTATGATGATGAGTTGTGGGAAGGTTCTATTTGTTTGGGGTGTTTTGAGGAGGTATGGGATTTTGAGTGACATCTGGGACACTGAGTGAGAAGGATAATTTTGCAAGTTCCAGCCATGCTCAAGGTCCTCTTGGAGTTTCAACAACCTTTGCTCAAGTTTTGACATAGCATCATTCTGAACCTGAGTACCTTGATTGTCAAAAGCTTCTGTTCGTTCCACCGGCGTTGTGTTTTCCTGTCTGATGTTGCCCAAATCTTTAATTTTGCCATTGCCTTTGCCTTTAAGTGGACTAGGAGGAGGAGGACGTGGAGGGCCCCTGGATCTTGTGTGATATGATGATGATGCAAGAAGGAATGAACCAACCTTTGGGGAGGGGAATAATCAAAAGGGAAACAAAAAAAAAAAAAAGGTAGCCAAGTCAGTGAGGATCATGAGAAAATATTGCAGTATTTAAACATATAGTGCAGGAATAAAAGCATGTCCTAATTTGGGAGCCTCGTTGTGCCAGAGGTAGGCCTAGCGACAAGTTGATTTTGGAGAACTTAGATGCAAAAATGCCTCATTTCATTAATGTAAAATAGACGAGTCCAAAACGACACTAAAATAATGAGCAGGAAATAAAGTTCCTAGTGGCACTTGGACTTATTACATTGGTAAAAGCAATGAAAAGGAAACCTAGACTACTTAGTCCCCAAAGGACCTTCCCCAAGCTTGGTTTTCTTGGTTTTGTCAATCAGGTTCCCCAGGTTGTGCATGCCCAACAACAGGTATACCCTTGCTAGATGCCCTCCTTCATTTCCCTCAGTATTCTGGCAGTCGGTGACCCTTTTTCTTGTCTTTTCTTCTAGATCCATCAGACCCTGCTCCAAATATTCCAACCTTTCACTAGACTTGATGGCCCTTTCCTTCCACTCATCGATCAGTTCCATATTAGTCTTGTGTTGCTCCATACACTCGGCCTCGGACTCACGGACCCTTTTGTGCAGATTATTGTATTTCACCTGAGCCTCAGTCGCTTCGTCTATGACCCTGTTTCTACTGATGCCTGGCTCAACTATCCCTGGTATGCTGTCTTCCAACCATGATAGGTAAAAGCGTACATGCCCTGCGTGTTATTTGTCGGGCTCGAAGGTGTCCTTTTCTACAATAACCTTGATAAGCCACAGATGCTGAGCTTCACATTTGTACGGGATATCGTCGTCCTGAAAATTTGCCCTGTAATGACTCATTTTGGAGACTCGCGGTATAACTTGCTTTCTACCCGCCTGTATCATGACACTGATGGGACCATAGGGATATATGCCCCTTAAACCAATCAACACCAGGTGCGGAGCGTCCCTCGATTTGATGATGAATTCACTAATAGGGAATTATTCGAACATCCATTGAACCTGGTCCTCGGTCAAATCTTCAAAAAACTGCGCCCATTCTGTAGCATTTTTCGATTGAGCGAACCTATCAGGGATGTAGGTCATCATCTTAGGATGGTGGAAGGCTTTATGATCATTCCACGCCCTTCGTGGAAATTCCTGACGATATTGGCCTCTTTGGAGATGCTCCAATAACCATACCTGTAGTAGCAGGTTGCAACCCTCAAAGTGTTTGTCCCCCTTCTGGCAATGGTCCAAGGCTCGGTATATGTCTGCTATAATCATAGGGACAATGGTATATGTTTGACCTTCGATCCCTTCCATTAGGTTTTGGCTACCATATCCAGTCTAGTGTGAATCCGGTCTCCTTTTCTTGGAAACACCATCATACCCAGGAAGCAAACGACAAACACAAAAACCCTGCAGTGAATATGACCCAAGGAAGTAATAAAGAACTCATCGTGGAAGATACAATAGGATTTTCTATGGCTGTATCGTTCATAGAGATAATCAAAAGGTATGTAGGACTCTGTCAAGCACTCTAAACCATCATTCTTCTTCAAACCCATCATTTTCAGCCCCCCTAGTGGCACGGTTCTCCGGTACCAACAAACCTGGACTATCCCAAGGTAATCCCGCAAAGCCCCCTATCTCCTCCAAGAGGGGGTCATTTCTATGTTGCCAAAATGGAACACAAACCTTTCTCTGTCCGAGAACATAGTGGCTACTTCGATCAACATGTTGTTTGGTTGAATATCCAGTAAAGAGGGCAAGTTCCCAAGGAACCTCTTCACATGGTCTTTGTCACTGGGCGAGAGGTCTTCCCACCTATCCAGCAATAGTGGTGGTATTCTTTGGAACATGCCGAACCTGGGGACTTCATGCCTCATTTTCTACAAAATAGATAAGGTTAGACCTTTATCCCCGCCAGACTCAACTATTATACAATTATGATTAGCATGCATGCATTTGGTTCTCCAAATAAATGCACAGAACGTGACTGTGTCCGTTGGGATTATGAAAAACCCGGTGGACTTTTGGATAAGACTGTCTTAAAGGGTTATTGTGCGGACGACACGCTAACCCGGCTAGGTTTGACCATGATGCATGCACAATATAACAGAGTAAGGTTTCTATGGGGTTTTAGACTTGTACCTTCAAGCGGACAACTTGAGGGGGAAAGGCACGAAACCATCGACTGTACCGCTGATCGACTAGTTTTACCGTAAATAAGCCTTTCCGAATTTAGGGGTGATATAAAATGGATGGGTGCAAACACTCATCAAGCGTTGCTATAGGATTTGTATAGGCACGAGTGAAATATGATGTTGAGCATGATTTATGCAACAATAAATGAGAAATAAAAGCATGTTGTCATGTATTCGCACATTATGAAAGCGGTAAATACAACAGTTATAATTGAAAAAGCAGTTACAAAGGAAAATAAAAAGAAACATGTCAGTTTTGATTCTGAAAGGAACAATTACTTGAAAAATAGAAACAATTAATGGCACATAAAGGGGGAAAGGGAAAGGTCACAAGTATTAACAAAGTAAAGACAAGTTCACAAAGCAGTTTGAAATGGTAAAAGCCTAGATAAATCCCCAGCGGAGTCGCCATGTTGTCGCGCCCCCCTCTTTCCTCCCCTTTCGGATCAGTCACGGTATTCGACATTATTGGGACAACTTGTTTCCTTTTGGGAAAGGGGTAAGGAATTGAAGGTCGCCACCTAATGATTTAAGGTGCGTTAGGGCACCTACTAAGGGTCATTTACAAACACAGATTGGATAACCAGAAATAGGGTAAGGGCTTGAAATTACTTCAAGGGGAAGGTGTTAGGCACCCCTCGAAGTCCACAACTATGGTTCCCATATAGGATCACATCAGTACAATGCACGGTAACCACTCCTCAGAAGAGGGTCTGCACGTGGAATTAGCGCACCAGATATCATATCCATGTCTACCCTTCCCACCCCTTAGTGGTTATTAAGAAAGTTTATTTAATGACCTCTATGTGTGCTGTTACCTGTCCCTTCTTAATGGCCCTGGAGGAATTTAGGACCTCTAAATATAGGCAGTTCTAGACAAAAACCCTTAAGGTTAAAAGGATAAAATTCTAAGCGATAGGCAAGAACAAATAGGACTTTACAAATAAATGCAGGAAAAAGCAGTTAAGAGGCTCAGATTTACCTCCACAGATAATGCACATAAGCAAAACATCTCAAACACAAACAAGAGGTAGATTTATTAGACAGAATCCTAAGACAGGATATCTAAGTGAATATCAATGCACAGAAGTATGCGGCTTTATTTATAAACTCAATAGCAAGGACCTAATCAGTTTGCCTACTGATTTTAAAACCTGTTAGCCTTTAGACAGTAAACACAACCAAGCAGTGTTCCAGCCTTTAAAGGGATTGATTACCTAAGGCTTTCCTAGGCGTGGGGTTGTGCGCAGCAATTACCAGAATTGTTGAAAAACAATTCAGAAGTTGTTTTACCTAAAAGCATGCTGTTCTAGGTGATACGATTATGCAGAGATTGTAGCTAGTTTTATTAAGGGAAAGACAATTAGATGTGACACTGCTTCTACCTTTTTCATGAGTCAGTAGTAAACTAGGAGATGTTAAGTAGATGTAAACGAAATCTTAGAGCATGGTATCTAATATGCACATATGAATGCAGGATGGCTAAGACATAATTTCAGGATGCACAGGATTCCTAAAGGCATGATTTCTACAATGCACAAAGAATTAAAACGTGATGGAGACATGAATTTGAATGCACAAGAGTAACAACTTTTATGTTAACATTGTTTATTGTCCTAGGAGTAGGATTTATAAACGATAAACATAAAGCATGGATGAGATGCTAAAACGGTATACATGAAATCCTAGGAACATGGTATTTAGTGCATGCTTGGCATGGTTTGAATGAACATGCTGGTCCTAAAACATGGATTCTAATGCAGATAGAAACAATGTAAAGCTTAAAACATGATTTCTACCCGATGATGTTAACAGAACTATTTGGCTACCCTCCCTACTTCACTAGCCATCCCCAATATCTGTTTATAAATAACTATTACATACCAACTGACTAAATTACATAAATAGATAAAGGAAAAGAGGAAGTTAAAATATAGGGAGCCTGAAAAACAGGCCCAGATTCCCAGGACCTCAAGTGCCCAAATGTTTCATAGCCTTTCTCATATCCGGGTGTGTCAGAGTTCCCTAAGGACCTCAAGGGATCCCAGACAGTGCTCACACCCAGATTTCATAACCATAATTGAGTAAGTGCAGTGTGGAAGGGTCATCCCCTAGTACATCAGAGTTCAGAGGGATCTCACAGGAATCCCAAGGCAGTCATACACTGGAGGGAGTAGAACCTAAGGACCTAAGAGTAGAGTGAGAGTGCTTGACATAGTTTTGGAAAGGGTTTAAATAGGAAAGCATTATTTGAAAGAAGGATTAGTTGAAACAGTTTTATAAAATAGGAGAGTTGTTTAGTAAGAAAACAGTTTCTTGACAAGAGTAGGACAATTAACAAACAGTAGACTAATCACAACACAAACAGATTCAACACATTCAAATCACAGTTCTTCATACAAGGGTGGTGGGAATTGGGGACACATAGAGAAGATAGTATACATGAGCATAGAAGTTCTTGTAGGGGGTTTATGGGGATTAGGGGATAGCTAATGGTATCAACACAACATGAATTTCAGAATCAACATAGAATCAGACAACTTAGGATACAAATTGCTTTGCTAAGAAAGGTTCATACCAGAAACTAGGTAAACATAAGATAGAGCAGAGTCACATTGAGACATACTACAAGGGGGTAACATATTCATAAGCATACTGATCCTAAGGGGGAGTGGGACATAACATAATATGCTAGATGAAAAATGATGTAGACATGTCAATTACATGTTGAACAACAAAACCATAGATAGAAATAGATCAGAAACATGATAAACTGAAGAAGTAAAAGAAATATGTTGGTTTTGGGACTTGAATTGAAATCAGAATATACTAGTAAAGAGATAGTAAACACAAAGTGAAGGATAGGAGAGAACAATAATTAGCCTTGGCTTGCAGCCGGCCAATTCAGATCAGTAGTAAGTAATAAAGAAAGAAAGAGAGCAAAAAAGCTTTGAGTATGAGAGAGTGTTTTTGAACTAATGTGTTCGTGTGTGGAAGACTGTTAATGAGAAGAGTATATATAATAGTTTGAAACTAGGTAGGAAAAGGTAACAATCAAAGTCAGACAGTGATTGAGGAACAACATAAGATCAATATAAGTACTCCCTTTAATTAAGGAGTTAACTTTGAACGTTAATAGACATGCAATAAATAAGGAAAGATACCATATGACTGGAATATAACACAATGAGGAAATAATTTCAGCACAGTACCAGTATAGAGCATGTAACTGAGGCTAGGTTTAGAGGATTATAATTAAGGAAATAACATGAGAATTAATTTGACAGCATATTCGACCATAAAATAAGGCAAGAAATAAGCTAAGGTCGGAAAATCAGCAGGGAAGTCATCATAAGGGATTAGTGAAAGGTATCAATCACAGGGAATCAAAGGTTCAAATAGGAAATAATACTGATTAGGGGGAATCAACACAAATTGCACAGAATAAACACATGATGAGCAAGGCAGAAGGAAAGAATTAGAACCCTAATAGACATGGTAAAGTAAAGATCATATAGAATCGGTGATTCAAACTGGAATATAGTACTGATAAACATAAACCTCTGAGAGTTAGCGAGGTAAGCACATAATAGGCAGAATCAGAAACCCTAGTAAGTTGAACAAGGTGAAAATCACAAAAGTACTCAGATTAATCGAAGCAGATTCATGAGAATCAAACATGCAAACAAGTTTGAGAGAATGAACAATAAAGATAAACTCATAACCCAAATAAACCAAGAAACTTAGGGTTTTTAACATAATAAAATCAGATAAAGGAAAAACTTAAACTAATCATTTAAACACAGTGGAAATCATAGAATAACAGTAAAGTCAGAAGAAGAATCATTTTTAAAAAGGGATTAAGAAACCCTAGTTTGAAAATGAAGAGATGCTTTAGGAAAATAGGAAAATCTTTAAGAAAACAACAAAATACCTCGGAATATACCTAGATCTATTGCAGATCTAAGAAATCCAGTGTTAAAATTAGGGTTTCAGAGAGAAAACCCAAAGAGAGAGAGGGAGAGTCGGCTTAAAAACCACAAGTTTTAGCCGGAGATGGGAGGATCTTACTCAGATGGCCATGGACGGCCTGAGAATGACATGAAAACCATGGGAGGTGAGTGAACCGCCTTCTGGTTCATTTGTGAACCTCAAGGCAGCAATAACCCGGTGTGGGAAGGAGCCATGGAGGCTGGGATGGTGGTTAGACCACCATAGTTACCGGCGAGCAAACAACTAGTGAGAGGAGATTGGGGTTTGGGTGGTGAGAGTNGGGAGGGGGGGGGGGTAGACTATTAGGTTAATTATGGTATGGGTGAATCGGGTCCGTTGATCAAAATTGATTAATGACCACGATTTATTGAGACATTGGGTCAGGTAAGTTAATGGATTGGGCTTGGGTATTGGGTTGATTTAATTGCGTTTGGGTCTAGTTTAACTTAGGCTACAACTGAAATGAGATTAGGCTATTTGTTAAATACCCAATTCAAATTAATTAAAATAATTTACAAAATAACTAATAATTATAAAAAATAAATTTCATGCATAGAAAATAGTTTGGAATGATTATGTAGTATTTAAAAGTACAAATGACTAATTTCTGGTAGAAAATAGTACAAAACTATATGCTTGGACTATAATTGCAAAGTTATTCCAATTATAGCAAAAAGATGCCAGTTTGGCTAATTATGAAGTAATTGGGTCTAATTAGGACCATAAACAATAAATTAAATCAAGAAATACTTTTGAAATAATTTGTGATGAAATTTTATAATTATTTATTGGAAATAAAATGCTGAAAAATTAATACAAATATAGGAAAATTGTAAAAAAATATCAGTTGCTATTGATACATGATTCTGAAGCTATATATGCAAATTTTAAAAATATTTTGAGGAAAAATTGGGTGTCAACACTAGCACGAGAACTCTCCATAGAGCAAATCGTGATTAAAAGTGACTCTCAATTGGTGGTCAATCAGATGCAGGGGACTTACACTGCTAGAGAGGCATGAATGCAACAATACTTGAAAAAGGCACGAGAATTGGTCAGGCAGTTCCAATCATGGAAAATCATGCAAATACCCAGGGAAGAAAACGCAGAAGCAGACGTGTTAGGTAATTTTTCTTCACTAGCAGAAGTAACAAGTGAAGAAAATGCTATTGTAATACATTTATTTCATTCAGCACTTGACCAAGATAAGCACGAGGTAAGCTTTAATAACTTAACTTGGGATTGGAGAAACGAGATTGTTAATTTTTTGCAGTACGGGATTGTACCTAAAGATAAGAGAGAATCTCAAGCACTTCGACGAAAAGCTGCTAGTTACTGTCTAATCCGAGATAATTTATATTGGGAAATGTTTGGCGGTCCTTTAGCTAGGTGCCTCGGACCTAATCAAACGGAGTACACGATGAAAGAAATACACGAAGGTCATTGCGGAAATCACGCAGGTGGAAGATCCTTAGTTAAAACACTAATCAGAGCAGGGTACTACTGGCCTAAAGTGGATAAGGATGCGGAAAATTTTGTAACCAAATGCGATAAATGCCGACGCTATGCTAACAATATGCATCAACCTGCAGAGTTACTACACATCGTTCTTTGTTACCTTTTTAAAAACAACAAAGAACACTTCAAACTTTTTAACTGTGGAGCATATTGGCTTCATCACTAGAAAGAAGGGAAGCTTGAGCAGGGGAAGGTTGAGCACCAGCTTCGCCATGTATGATTTCATCACCTTTGGGAACATCAATCTCGGGTGAAGAAAAACTTTACCTCTGCCGGGTCTTTTCAATTGTTTCTCTAGTCTTTGCAGTCTCAGCTTTCAAATCAAAGCCTTCCTGGCTTACTTCTATTAATGTTTCGAGGCGAGTGTTCAGAAAATCCCAACTAACATCAACAACTGCTTTATCTTCAAGAGCCTCATAGTCTTTTTTCCACTGCTCAACCTCAGCTTTTAATTCATCCTTCTCGTTCAAGGCAGTATCGTAAGAAGCCTGCAGGGGGACAAGAGATTCATCCAAAGATTTAACCTTGTCTGAGGAAACACGAAGATCTTTTTGAGCTTGTGTGAGCATTTGAACAAGATCCCCAGAGTAAGTTTCCTTTTGATTCAACAAGTCCTTTAAGCTCCTAATCTCTTCAGAAGCCTTGGAAAGTTGTTCAACAAACGAAGACTCAAGGATATTATTATCTTTTCCCGTTTGGTTCGATGAGGCTTTTTCAATCGCTAATTCCGCTGCCATAACATTTACTTGCTGCTCCAAGGTACACTTTTCTTCTTCTAAGACCTCCAATCTCAAGCTGAAGACCCTCGAATTGCTCTTTTCAATTGTGTGCCTCAGAGTGGTAATCATTCATCAACTGCTCTATGTGGACAAGTCTTTTCATCATATCCGTACCGATGAGATTGTTCTACACAATGAAAAGGGGAATGTGATACCGGTAAAGGAAAAATCACGAAAAACAAAAAGACACGGTTTATACCTTCAAAGAGGAATGCACAATATCGTTCATCCATGTTAGAGAGCTGTGACTTTCCAGTTTTGACTTCTCAACAGGTTTTAGCCATACCTAAGCCTGGCCTGACTTCTTCAAAAGATTACCATCGACAGGAATTTCAATGGTAAATTGTTTCATTGCCTTACTGCTACTAGAAGAACCGACTTCAATATGGGAAGGTATAGTAGTAGGAGCAGTTGAGAAAGTCAAAATATCCACGGGCAGACAGTGACATCAACAACAGTTACGGATAACTGAGGTTCAAATGGAGCGGACACGGGAAAAGAGGCAAGAGGCACTTCCTCAGAAATAAAGCCAAAACTTTCCTCATCAAACCCTCGAGAAAAGAGCTGTTCAGTAGAGTCATGGTCGCAACAGGCGTCTCTTCATCAGAACTTACTAAGGTAGCATTTTTTGGCTCAGACACGGGAATAGAACTAGGAGGTGGAGTAGTTTCATCATCAGAAATAGCCCGTCTCCTAGCTCGTGGCTTACCAACTAACGAGCCTTCATCTTTCTCTTCTTCATCCCGAGAGTTCTGTGGCCCATCAGCCTTTTTTTTTGACGAAGAACTCAAGATTATCCTTGAGCCTTTGATAGGGATAGCCTTGAAGCAGTGATTGAAGCAGCACTAACACCTTGAACGGGAAACCCTAATAAAGAAAGGGGTCAATAAGTTCTAAATTAAATATAGAGGCAAGGAAGAAAGTGAAAGAGAAAATTACCGTGAGTTTTCACTTTCCAACCAAATCTGTTTGAAAGGTATTTCCAAGACCTTTCTTCCATTGGAGCAACTATTAACAATTTTTCAACCCAACTAGGAATCTCCTCAACGGTTTCCATGGTTGCTGAAAACAAAAGTAAAAACAATTACGAGAACTCATATCCTTCATAAAAAGAATAGAAATAAAAGGGAAACTTACGTGCAAAGTTCCACTTCTCAGGGAAAGGCATGTTCTCTTCACCTACTAATCCACTAGTAGGAGCAACAACAAATCTATCATACCATCCACGATCTCTTTCGTCTTCGAGACTGACCAAAACTCTTTTACTCCTCACCATGAGAGTAAAAATCCCATAATGGAACATTTTAGGGGAGTAAAGATGGATCAAATGGTAGAAGGTGAAGGGTAAAGAAGCTAGATTTGCTAAATATCTAAGGCATGCCACATCCCTCCATATAATAGAACCAATCTGTCCTAAACACACATCGAAGAAACGACAAAACTCAATAATGACTGGGTCAATAGGAGGCCTAAAACCTAATGTGAAGGGATATGTATTGTCACACCTCCTTTTTCCGACACAGGGTTGGATATGGGAGTTTTTCCAATTAAAGTGA